>JAXIVJ010010884.1:0-45612 GCA_036785665.1 Chirona hameri | reverse complement strand
TCCTAGACGTTTTTCGTGCACATCGTTTTACCTAATGTAGATAGGACAACAATTTCAACGCCATCTTGTTTGTCTCGTCGAGGTTCTTCTAACCATATTCACGATGACCGGATGGGTCAAGTTCAAAATTTGACCTCATGTCAAGATCATTTGTGAACCCAGTAGGTAATGTTGCATATGAGGAGACGCATATCAGCAAGACAAACAGAGTAATGCGAATTGCACGTCTCTATATTCATTATATAAAGAGTCATTGGCAAAACAAGTGCTGGTGACCACAGATGTCCTCAGCTGATCTTGCATAGGTCACTGAGCAACAGTTGCACCTGGGTCAAGAGTGAGCTAAAATAACATGATTCTGCAAGAATTGGTTTGATCTAGGTATTGCATATCCTCTGAATAGGAAGCATTGTTATATATTTTCCCATTGACTTGGAATGGGTAGGGCACGAAATTGCCTGCCCTTTAGTCACAGATATACAAATATCCGAGTTAAACTAATTGGCTATACCTATGCTCTGATTAACTTCTGTGAGTTCGAAATCGTTCGATCAACCCACCCCCCCCCCCCCCCCCCCCCTGACTTCGTCTGAACGATAAAAACACAGTGGTATCAATTGTACGTCTCTATCTTTATTTTATCAAGAGTTGTGGACAAAAAAGACCTGGTGACCTCAGATGATTTCAGCTGATCTTGCAGAGGGCACTGAGCAACAATTGCACCTGGGTCATCAAGAATGAGCAAAAATAACATGATCCTGAAAAAAAATATGAACGATTTGACGCGTCTCCTCTGAATAGGAAGCATTTGTAGATTTTCACATTGACTTATAATGGGAGGTAGGGATACCAATTTCAGGACAACAGAGCCGGCGCCGGGCCCAAATTCAGGCCCGGTGGGTCTGAAGCTGTGTCTGAACTCAGGCTTGCCGGGCTCATGCCGGGCTCAGCACAGGTTCGGGGGTTAAAATATTGTTTTATGTATAATGAAGTAGACATGCAGATTGCTGGCTGCCGGGTCTGGCGGGTGCTGCCACACGTGGCCGGGCTTGATGCCGGTGCCAGCTCATTCATGAGCGGTGGCGGTGGCAGTGCCGGTTCCTGTTTTTTAAGAAATTCATGTATCTGTAATGTGAGGTCATTAAATTTACCTGACCTTAGGTCACTGATATACAAAAATAAATCCGATATATAAGAATTGTAGGTACTTATGACCTGATGGAAATCCTTTAATTTCAAATATCTCGGACAAACACTGTGACTTTGGCACGACCACAAACATTTTTGGAGGTAAGGTCACTTGATTACAGGATTTCCATCAGGTCATAAGTACCTACAATTCTTATATATAGGATTTGTTTTTGTATATCGGTGACCAGGTACATTTCAGGTAAGGGTCAGGTAAATTTCATGACCTCACATTACAGATGCAGAAATTTCTTAAAAAACAGGAACCGGCACTGCCACCGCCACCGCTCATAAATGAGCTGGCACCGGCATCAAGCCCGGCCACGTGTGGCAGCACCCGCCAGACCCGGCAGCCAGCAATCTGCATGTCTACTTCATTATACATAAAACAATATTTTAACCCCCGAACTTGTGCTGAGCCCGGCATGAGACCGGCAAGCCTGAGTTCAGACACAGCTTCAGACCCGCCGGGCCTGAATTTGGGCCCGGCGCCGGCTCTGTTGTCCTGAAATTGGTATCCCTACCTCACATTATAAGTCAATGGGAAAATCTACAAATCCTTCCTATTCAGAGGAGACGCGTCAAATCGTGCATATTTTTTTCAGGATCATGTTATTTTTGCTCATTCTTGATGACCCAGGTGCAATTGTTGCTCAGTGACCTCTGCAAGGTCAGCTGATATCATTTGAGTTCACCAGGACTTTTTTGTCAACAACTCTTGATAAAAATAAAGATAGAAACGTGCAATTGATACCACTGTATTTGTCTCGTTCAGACGCATCGCCCTATATGCCACATGACCTACCTGGGTCACCAAATAACTTTGACCTGAGGTCAAATTTTGAAGTTGACATAATCAGGTCACTAATAATATGTTCCGAAGCGTCTTGACGAGAACAACACGACGGTGATACATGTATTGCTCTATGTTTAATTGATAAAGGGCTATTCACGAAAACATTTTTGGAAGAAAATGTGATCGTGACCTTTGGTAACCTCTGGAGACTAAACTATTGACTATTGACTTATGCTAATATTTTAGGACACTGGTGGGATTTAATTTTCCATGAGCTTTCGATTGTGTTTCCGTTGTATGTACCTAGCTATCATAGTTCCCGAGATATTTGAGGGTGCTTGGATCAAAGTCCTAAACTTGGAAAATTTGACCTTTGATGACCTCTGGTGACCTCATTATTGACCTGAGCTAGAACAAAATGTTCAACGTCACTTCGAATATACTTCTCGAAAGCTTTCAAACGTTTCTTTTTTCTCGCGTCTTTCTAGCCTTTTCGTTTTCGAGCTAGTGTGTGTGGGGGGGGGGGGTCATTTTGACCCTTCCCCCACACCAGGGCGAAGTTGTCTCAGAGGCCCACCAGGGCGCGGGTTAGTGCACGTAATAGTCTGTTTTTATAACTTGTCCTTTATGTGACTGGAACTTTCTTGAAGACAGCACGAGCAAAACGCATGAAATTACTTAAGATTATAGTACGTACCAGATTGTTGCACATTTTTTAATATTAGCCATGAGTAATGGCCAAAAAATATTAGCGAGATATCGATCTGTAGGTTACAATGTTACAAAAATGTGCATTTCTCCGCGAGGACTATGAATGAACCTATGTTGTTATGGGGCCTTGTGTAGAACTTTAAGCATTTTTTGCACGTGCTGTCTTCACGAAAGCTCCAGTCCCATATAAGGGTCGACTAACATTACTCGATTTTCAAGCGACGCGAGTGACGCAACTCTCGCGACAGCCGCGCAACTAACGCGTCAGTAATAGGTACCGATTATTATAAATGAAATCGAATGCATACAATCAATACCTTTGTAATGTCATATATTACCAACATACACGCTCGTCCAACGAAAACAAATGGCTTAAGTACATTCAAAACATGTTAGTTAAATTGATTAAGAACAGTATTATCTTACTTGAGCGAAGTGACAGAAAGTATCGATCCATCGATCATAGAAACGGGATTTCCTGAGGAAATCGGATTTCCCTCCCTCTCCACTCGTTTCGTTTAAGGTTGCTTTCGTTAAAGGTTACTTTATAATGCAAATACAGTATAGGACCACGAGACTTGCACATAAATTTCACGATGGCAAGAAGGTGCTGTGCAAAATGTGTTACCCTCTCATGCATAACATTGCCAGTTTTGACCGTAAACCTAAGTATGGGCCATGTTTCGCATCCTCTCCGCTAGGTGGCTACAGCCAAACCTACGTGCCCGCGGCGGCAGCTGTAATCCGATCTCCGAGCAAAACAAGGGTGGCAAATGGGTGGAAAAGTTCCTAATGTAATCCGGATTTGCCCTTGTATAGTCAGTGTCATGGAAATGCCCATATGTAGTCCCGTTTTCCTTCAGTGGGTGAGTACCATTTAAAGCCCTAATCAGAAACCTGCCATGGAAACGGGACTATTGTCTTCTGGGCGGCAGCAGAGCAAAATGCTCTTCAAAAATGCTATCGCTAATGGAGTTATGATGTTTTAGAAAAATTACAACACATTTTATATTTAATATCATTTATGTGAGTTTTAATTCGTTCCTCCACATTTTACTTGACCACTGTTCACCAGTTCTTAATCAAAACTATGCTGTTAAAGGGAGTGTGCCTATACTCATATCGCTTATTTGGGGATATTGACACAGGTTTATAGAACATAATTCTCTGAATCAAACCATGGCTTTCATTTTTCCATATTCACACTAGTTGCTGAGCTATTCCAAAGACCCCAGGAACTGGCTGGTAGCAAACAGTTATCGGGTAGACTCCAGGGGGCTTCCACTCCTAGAAGTACTGCAACTATCGATTACACTGCTAGCATACCATTACGGCCGGCCAATAGCATTTCGACAAAGCAGTTCGTACGCGCTGATAGCAGCAGCCGAACAGTACCGTCTGTCCCCCTACAAAGCAACGCTTGATGACCATTTTTCGACGAAGATATCAATTTAAAGCTACGCAACTTCCACAAATAAAGTACACAGTGGCAAAACGTCCTGTGCAAAACTTGTCTCTATCTTGCATGATGTGATCGTAATTGTATTGTCTTAGGTGCGCCATTTTACATAACATTACATCTGATTCCATCTGATTATAGTGATCCTCGTTTTATTGATATCGAAACACAAAATGAGCAAAAAGAATATAAGTGAAAATTCAACTAAAGGGGCTCCAGATGTGAATGTGATCGTATCCAACAATCAAACCAATAGCAACTTACCGTATGAAACAAATATTTTTTGACATTCCAAAACACACTCTCTTTAAAGGAAATAGTTCACCTTTGAATTTTTTTACCCAACACGATTTGATTATATTTTGTAATACAACTTCTTTTTATATTGTTAAGAATGGCCTTATATCGCGCCGATTCAGGACAGAAGGCCGCAAATTTGTATTGTTTATCAAAACTATATGCATACTCTCGGAGTCAGAGTCCTGACGTCACGCGAATGTAAAAAATGGTTCAGCCAATCAGATTCGAAAGTGGTCGCGTAAAGATAGACTCGCATTGGAGATGTGCCAACCGGCGGCCGGCGATTCGCTTGCTAGCACCAGCTGCAAGCTGATTGGCTGATGGTATAGCCTCTGCCCGGGCTAGAACCAGTACAACATTCTTTCGCCAGCACCGCATTCCTTCGCCAAAAACTCAAATATATTCGGCTGGAGAGTCTTTTCAGTCAAGACAACTTGCAGATAGGGGTTTCCCAAAACGGGCTACAAAACTGCTATCTCAGTTTAAAACTAATGTTGAAGGTGAACTATTTCCTTTAAAGGGATTATACGGGTTTCCGTCCTGAAAGTAAATGCACTCTTTTGCAGTTGTATTTATGTATTTATTTATTTCGCGAATCTCAACAGCATCCAACAGCGTTGGCTTTTAAGCTGTTGCGTCAGGTACAAACATATACACGATGCACACGATAAAATCATAAGTTGAATGCCTAAAAGTTCAACTCTAAAATACAGAAATAAACAGATAGACATACAGCGACAAACCCTTGTGGTAAAAAACATGTAAATTAATCATAATACCAACAGTACGCCACGCTCATTGTTTACATCAAGCCCAGTTCCTATCTCACCTAACTATACACTGATTGAATATGCTTTCTGAACAAAGCTTTGGTGACACACCTTTTCACAGTCATGGGGAGCGCCTCCCATGTGTCCACTGCCCTCGTTGGAAACATCGCTTTCGTCACGCTCAGTCTGCACCGGGTAGTTTGTAGTCTGCCGTGTGATGTTGCTCGTGTGCTGCGAGTGCTGATGTCAGACCTGAACCGTATGTGCCTTTTTGGACCCTCCGGTGTATCAGGATGGTTCAGGAGCTGATACATGCACATGCTGTCTCTGTATTTTGTCAGCGTCCCGAAATCCATCCATCCCAATTTTTTGCGATGTTCACTTATATGGTCCGACTTTTTCTTTCTGAAGACTATTCTCACGGCAAAATTGATAACTTTTTGAATACGGTTTCGCTGATTTTGTGTGGGCGGCACCCAGGCTGGGAGACAATATGCTATCTGAGAGAAGACCAGAGACTCTATCAGACGTATGACGGTTCTCTTTGGCAGCATAGCACGGATCTTTGAGATGGTGATAAGCGTAATGTAGCAGCGTTGCACCACTCTACTTGTATGTTTCTGCATGTTCAACGTCCCATCTAGCTGAACGCCAAGTACTCTCATATCCGAGACTGGTTTGACCTGAACATCGCCGAAGAACATACACAAGTCAGGAAGCTTTTTGAGGATTGCGGGAGTGCTAAACAACACTATTTCTGTCTTCGAAGGGTTTACCTTCAATCCGTTCGATGTGAACCACTTTTATAGGGCTCTCAGGTCGTTCTCTACTCTGGTCTGGAGTTTGATGAGACCGGCAGGCGTGGGTGGGGCACTATGAATGATCTGAGTGTCGTCTGCATAAGATACGATGGAGGCATGAGATGACAGATGACATGTAATGTCGTTCATGAACAGTGTGAACATCACTGGGCCGAGGTTGCTGCCTTGGACTACCCCGTGATCTATTTTCAGAGCCGCACTGGATCATACTGACTGTGTTCTATCGGTAAAGTAGTCTTGAAACCAGTGTGTTGATATCCCGTACCTATTTAGCTTTGACAGAAGCATTTGACGGTTGATAGAATCGAAAGCTTTAGACAGATCACATGACGTCACACAAGTTAATAGCCCTGCATCTCTGTTCCTGGTGATGATGGAGATCAGATCGAGGAGAGCACTTTCCGTTGAATGACATTTTCCATATGCGTGTTGTGGTGGTGACAAAATACGATTCTGACTGCTGCAGTCAGTGAGCTGAACTCCGATGATCTTTTCCGCTAGCTTTGAGATCACATTTAGCACACTCACAGGTCGAAAGTTGCTCGGTTTTGACCTTGTATCTTGGGTAAATTGTGTTTGCAATTTCCTGTAAAACTCTGTTTTCTACCATTTTTCAAATATGTATCGTTTTTCCACCAACATGACGTCATCAAAACATGATTATCTCCCAAACTACATAAGCAATTTCAATTAAATGTTTACAGCTTACGTATAATTGTTGTAAACCAGCTACCAAAAATTGCAGCAAGTTGCGCTGCAAGTGTAAAAGCTTATTCAATAAAAACCTCATGGGGGGCCTGTCAGCCCCCCCCCCCTGTAGGGCGAGGGTTAACCCGCCATTAACTGGGGGGGGGCGTTTAACGCCCCCCCCCCCCCCCCCCCCACCCCCCGATGAATTTTCGCAATAGCTGAAAAACTAATAGCGCTATCAACGTGCAACTTCGGATACCTTCTTATACATCATTTTAACGTCTTGTGTGCAAAAATGAAGAAATTTCGTCGATTTTTTCTCTCAAGGTTATAGCGAATTTAGTGACGTCACTACATACGAATTTTACACCAAAATCAGCTAAACTTTGCCAAGCCGTACAAATGCCACATTTGAAGATAAACGCAAACGTCGAACTCACAGGTCGAAAGTTGCTCGGTTTTGACCTGTCACCCGATTTCCATATGGGAACTATTGACGCGTGTTTCCACACTGCCGGCACCTCACCTCTGACAATTGAATGATTTACAATGTCCAGTATATGGGGACCCACCACCGCGAAACACTGTCTGACTAGTTGCAGCTGCACCCCGTCACAGCCTGCTCATTCTCCCCAGTGCTTTTCCCAGCTCTGGGAGTGTCACCGGCCGGACCTTGAATGAAGAGCTGCATACAGTGGGCAGACGGACGGTTGACGGCGGCCCGTCTCCGCGCTCAGCTAGCTCCTCAGCGATGCGGCGGCCCACGTTGGCGAAGTACTCGTTGAATTTATTTGCTGCAGCTTCGTCGGGAACGTCGTCGGGTTTGAAGTGTTGGCTGGGTCCGAGAGCATGTTTACGCAGCTCGGCCCACATCTCCTTGGCTGATGATGGTCTGGAGAAGAATTCGACCCGCGCCTTCTCCAGCTCTCGTTTGAATTCCTTTTTCAGGACTTCGTACGTCTTCTGATTCTCTTTCGAGTTCAGGTCGTCTCGCTGGCGGCGTGCACGGTCCCTTCTCGCCTGTAGCTCCTGGAGTTCTTCGTTCATCGTCAGCCATGGACGGTTTGGGTGGTTCAGTTTGACTCGTTTCAGAGGGCAGTGTTTCTCGACAGCCGTGTTCCAGATGTTCAGGAAGCTGGCGTACATCTCGTCTACCGTTCTGTTGTTCTCACGCTCCGTCGCTGGCCAGTCCGACTGAAGCAAGTCCTTATGAGCTTTAAACACGTTTAAGACATATAACAGGGGCCTCAATGCTCATTTAGTCCATTATTTCAGAAATTATCAGCGTTAAAACTTGGGCGTTTTTCGAGACTAGTATCAGAAAACGAGTACTTGATCGGCACTACTGTCCACCACTTTTATCTTAAGATAAATTTTAGAGTTTTCAATTATCTGAAAGTCCTACACTGGATCACAAAATTATTATGCAATTCAAAACAGACGGGACTTTGTATTACTACACACTGATCGTTGAGGTTTTGTGTTGTGGTTTTCTTATCTCCGGCCTTTAGCGTTGAGAATTTGGTGGTGGCGTATTAATTTTTTGGCATGAAAATTCATGAAAAATATAGAATTTTATGGGAAAACTAGGTAACTGCTGGTGTCGTTGGAACAAAAGAAGATTATTTTCTTTCAAATATTGCTTATTTTACCGGAAATATGTCATAAGTGAGGTGTTTTTATTCGCATAAAAGAGATGACTGGCTCTGCCTCAGCCGGTCCTGCAGAAAATACGCGGTGGCATCACCGCGCACTTTGAAATGTCCTTACGTGCAGAAGAGGTCATTTCCAGACAAATGTGGCTACCGTGGGACTTCTACCACCTTTATCAGTACGTTTTACTATGTAACTCAATTATTCTGGGAAAAACCCGTATAATCCCTTTAATACAAATACGTGACAAAATATGTCAGAATGTTAACGCGGGACACCAGGCGGTGTTGTGAAACTCATGGTATGGCCTTTTTGTTTTAATTGACCAACTTTCATCGGTTTTTAATAAACAAATATACTGTTAATGAAAATACGCGAGAAAAAAAAAATGTAATTTCAGAATGCTGACGCGGGTCACAAGGCGGTGTTATGAAACTCATGACGTGATCTGCCGTTTTTCAGGGGGCCTGATTGGCAACTTCGTCTGGCAGCCCTCTACCACGGCAGCATATTGCCCATTCCGGTCTAAGGACGAGAGCCGTGTTCCTGTGACGTCACTGCGAGCCCTGTTCTTGTGACGTCACTGGGATGGTACGGACAGCGCCATGCGGCCCCGGCTGGCTTTCCGCGCCGTCCAGCTGACGCTGCTGGCTGCCTGGATCGCCCTGGTCGTGTGGAAGGTATTGACATTCCTCTCGGAGCCAACTGGTTCTGAAACACGCTTTGAGGAGCACTTCCATCCGCCGTATCTCACCATCTGCCCTTACCACGGCCTCAGAAAAACTGCACGTAGGGCCATCTATAATCGTTCCTACACACAAGTGGAATACTTCAGTAACGGCTCACTGCAGGATGTGTTCAGGAGAGAGGGACTTTCTCTGATCAATATGATGCCGTACCTAAGGGAGCACTCGCAGTTCAAAGCTGACCCAAACAGGGAAAATTACACGGAAAGCGACGGCAATTGGACGACGAGTTTCAACTACGCTAATGGAGGACTTTGCGGTACATTTGAAGTGACCGGCAAGTTTCCTTCTATGGCAATGGCACGTCAGAAGGCCTTCCATGAATCCAAAGAAGGAATCCATGACAAACACGAGCCGCACAAAGTCGTACATCGAATGACAAAGTCGCGCATTGCTTATTTAATTTTCGTTCACAGGCTGAAAGATTTCTGGGGAGCACAAGATATAGAACTAACCCTGCGCTCTGACGCAGAGATTGACACATTCAACATCTTGGATTCTACGGACCTACAGGAGCTAGTCATTCTTGCTGAGCGAGAAACAATGCCCAATATGTGGCGTCGGCCTTGCGTAGAGGATCCGTCATACAGCAGGTCCACGTGCTGGCGTAAATGTTTCTTTGACTCGCTAAACTGCAGCGTGGAGCAAGACAACGCTAACGGCAAGCCGCCCTGCAAAGCGACCGACATCCTATGGTACTACAGGGCGTACTCCGACTTCACGCATACCACGGATGAGGAAGGAAGGTTTGTTAAATTCAACTACCCATGCTCCTGCCCTCATCCATGCGTGCTAGATCGCTACAACATATTCGTCCGACCTAGTTATGTGGAAAGTGACAACAATTACATTGTATTTCAGTTATTATTGAGGCCGGTGATGCGTATAGTGGAAACTAGTGTTACCTATGGGATAATCGACCTATTGGCAGACATGGGTGGTTTCTTGGGCCTCTTTCTCGGCTACTCCATCCTCTCCGTATTCGATGACTTCAAGACTTTTGCCGCCCGAATTATCGGGAAACACGCCATTCACGTTGCTGTCCCATCGGAAAGCATCACACAACATCTGGACAAGGGTTTCACCGGGCCGGAAAGGGCGAAACGCCGCTTTAAGGCACGGCTGCGTCAAGACAGTTGCCCTGAGCTGACCATCGGAGTCTACAGTGTCCGCCCCGACATCAGAACAGCCTGGTCCGGGTACAGCAACTGAGCTGACCATCGGAGTCTACAGTGTCATCAGAACAGCCTGGTCCGGAGACAGCAACTCGGCTGACCATCGGAGTCTACAGTGACATCAGAACAGCCTGGTCCGGGTACAGCAACTGAGCTGACCATCGGAGTCTACAGGGACATCAGAACAGCCTGGTCCGGGTACAGCAACTGAGCTGACCATCGGAGTCTACAGTGACATCAGAACAGCCTGGTCCGGGTACAGCAACTGAGCTGACCATCGGAGTCTACAGTGTCCGCCCCGACATCAGAACAGCCTGGTCCGGGTACAGCAACTGAGCTGACCATCGGAGTATACAGTGACATCAGAACAGCCTGGTCCGGGTACAGCAACTGAGCTGACCATCTGAGTCTACAGTGACATCAGAACAGCCTGGTCCGGGACAGCAACTGAGCTGACCATCGGAGTCTACAGTGACATCAGAACAGCCTGGTCCGGGACAGCAACTGAGCTGACCATCGGAGTCTACAGTGACATCAGAACAGCCTGGTCCGGGTACAGCAACTGAGCTGACCATCGAAGTCTACAGTGACATCAGAACAGCCTGGTCCGGGTACAGCAACTGAACTGACCATCAGAGTCTACAGTGACATCAGAACAGCCTGGTCCGGGTACAGCAACTGAGCTGACCATCGGAGTCTACAGTGACATCAGAACAGCCTGGTCCAGGTACAGCAACTGGGCTGACCATCGGAGTCTACAGTGTCCGCCCCGACATCAGAACAGCCTGGTCCGGGTACAGCAACTGAGCTGACCATCGGAGTCTACAGTGACATCAGAACAGCCTGGTCCGGGTACAGCAAGTGAGCTGACCATCGGAGTCTACAGTGACATCAGAGCAGCCTGGCCCGGGTACAGCAACTGAGATGACCATCGGAGTCTACAGTGACATCAGAACAGCCTGGTCCGGGTACAGCAACTCGGCTGACCATCGGAGTCTACAGTGACATCAGAACAGCCTGGTCCGGGTACAGCAACTGAGCTGACCATCGGAGTCTACAGTGACCGCCCCGACATCAGAACAGCCTGGTCCGGGTACAGCAACTGAGCTGACCATCGGAGTCTTCAGTAACATCAGAACAGCCTGGTCCGGGTACAGCAACTGAGCTGACCATCGGAGTCTACAGTGACATCAGAACAGCCTGGCCCGGGTACAGCAACTGAGCTGATCATCGGAGTCTGCAGTGACATCAGAACAGCCTGGTCCGGGTACAGCAACTGGGCTGACCATCGGAGTCTACAGTGACATCAGAACAGCCTGGTCCGGGTACAGCAACTGAGCTGACCATCGGAGTCTTCAGTGACATCAGAACAGCCTGGTCCGGGTACAGCAATTCGGCTGACCATCGGAGTCTACAGTGACATTAGAACAGCCTGGTCCGGGTACAGCAACTGAGCTGACCATCGGAGTCTACAGTGACATCAGAACAGCCTGGTCCGGGTACAGCAACTGAGCTGACCATCAGAGTCTACAGTGACATCAGAACAGCCTGGTCCGGGTACAGCAACTGAGCTGACCATCGGAGTCTACAGTTTCATCAGAACAGCCTGGTCCGGGTACAGCAACTGAGCTGACCATCGGAGTCTACAGTGTCATCAGAACAGCGTGGTCCGGGTACAGCAACTGGGCTGACCATCGGAGTCTACAGTGTCCGCCCCGACATCAGAACAGCCTGGTCCGGGTACAGCAACTGAGCTGACCATCGGAGTCTACAGTGTCCGCCCCGACATCAGAACAGCCTGGTCCGGGTACAGCAACTGAGCTGACCATCGGAGTCTACAGTGACATCAGAACAGCCTGGTCCGGGTACAGCAACTGAGCTGACCATCGGAGTCTACAGTGACATCAGAACAGCCTGGTCCGGGTACAGCAACTGAGCTGACCATCGGAGTCTACAGTGTCATCAGAACAGCCTGGTCCGGGTACAGCAACTGAGCTGACCATCGGAGTCTACAGTGACATCAGAACAGCCTGGTCCGGGTACAGCAACTGGGCTGACCATCGGAGTCTACAGTGACATCAGAACAGCCTGGTCCGGGTACAGCAACTGAGCTGACCATCGGAGTCTACAGTGACATCAGAACAGCCTGGTCCGGATACAGCAACTGAGCTGACCATCGGAGTCTTCAGTGACATCAGAACAGCCTGGTCCGGGTACAGCAACTGAGCTGACCATCGGAGTCTACAGTGTCCGCCCCGACATCAGAACAGCCTGGTCCGGGTACTGTCAACTCGGCTCATTCAACTGGTCCGAACAGCAGAGCTTACTAGATCGACTGGGCATACCCTATCAGGCGAAACAGGAGGAAGACCTGCTGGAGCAAATGGACAGGGTGCAGAAGCCCTGTGCATCCCACCAGACGGAACAGGAGGACCTACTGAATCCACAAGATCAGTCAGAACAGCGTTGCTTAGGTACAGCTTTTCATGAGAACAAATTTGGCTATGCATGTTTCAGCATTCATGTACTATAATGGTCACTGATGTGATATCTTGGCTGGACATTTGTTTTTGTGCTTCACTGCATTGCTGTTTCTGGCCTTTTTACCATAGTATACGTCGTGTGTGGTGTCTTGCACTCGCTCCCCGTGGCTTCCGACCTGACGCTGCCCATGGCTGCGCGTGCGCCGGCGGAAGTCGACTGGATTAGTCCACTAGCGGGAGCAGCTCGGTGTGTGCGTGCTGTGAGAGGCTGGCGTGGTGGGCGTGGTTGTGTGCGTGCCGTGAGAGGCTGGCGTGGTGGGCGTGGTTGTGTGCGTGCCGTGAGAGGCTGGCGTGGAGCAGCGTGGTTGTGTACGTGCCGTGAGAGGCTGGCGTGGAGCAGCGTGGTTGTGTGCGTGCCGTGAGAGGCTGGCGTGGTGGGCGTGGTTGTGTGCGTGCCGTGAGAGGCTGGCGTGGTGGGCGTGGTTGTGTACGTGCCGTGAGAGGCTGGCGTGGTGGGCGTGGTTGTGTACGTGCCGTGAGAGGCTGGCGTGGTGGGCGTGGTTGTGTGCGTGCCGTGAGAGGCTGGCGTGGTGGGCGTGGTTGTGTGCGTGCCGTGAGAGGCTGGCGTGGTGGGCGTGGTTGTGTGCGTGCCGTGAGAGGCTGGCGTGGAGCGGCGTGGTTGTGTGCGTGCCGTGAGAGGCTGGCGTGGTGGGCGTGGTTGTGTACGTGCCGTGAGAGGCTGGCGTGGTGGGCGTGGTTGTGTGCGTGCCGTGAGAGGCTGGCGTGGTGGGCGTGGTTGTGTGCGTGCCGTGAGAGGCTGGCGTGGTGGGCGTGGTTGTGTGTTAATAATGTTAATGTGTGTTAATGTGATCATAGCATCAGGGAGTGAGCCTCTCGAAGGTGGCATTAGTGGGGTCGCGGCAGAGCACGGACGGGACCGGAGGACTCACGATGCAATACAATATCGTGCACACATCACCAAGTGGTGGATCTCTTGATTGCTGTCGTCGTGACGTAGTAATGAAGCCAGGCAATCCGAAATGGGGTGTTCCGTAGACGTTAACTATGTGCCCTTGGTGTCGTTGGCACGAATAATTCAGAACTTCCGGCCTTCGAGCGGTGCCGCCCGTGACTGTGCGGCCCAGTGCAGTGCCTGTAGTGATCCGTGACTGTGCGGCCCAGTGCAGTGCCTGTAGTGATCCGTGACTGTGCGGCCCAGTGCAGTGCCTTTAGTGATCCGTGACTGTGCGGCCCAGTGCAGTGCCTGTAGTGATCCGTGACTGTGAGGCCCAGTGCAGTGCCTGTAGTGATCCGTGACTGTGCGGCCCAGTGCAGTGCTTGTAGTGATCCGTGACTGTGAGGCCCAGTGCAGTGCCTGTAGTGATCCGTGACTGTGAGGCCCAGTGCAGTGCCTGTAGTGATCCGTGACTGCGAGGCCCAGTGCAGTGCCTGTAGTGATCCGTGACTGTGAGGCCCAGTGCAGTGCCTGTAGTGATCCGTGACTGTGAGGCCCAGTGCAGTGCCTGTAGTGATCCGTGACTGTGAGGCCCAGTGCAGTGCCTGTAGTGATCCGTGACTGTGAGGCCCAGTGCAGTGCCTGTAGTGATCCGTGACTGTGAGGTGTCTGTGCCTTTGACGTGCCGTGGCTGTAGCTGTGGTGTGTTGTGCCTGTAATGTGCTGTGCCTGTGATGTGCTGTGCATGTGGTGTGATGTGTCTGTAATGTGCTGTACATGTGATGTGATGTCCATGTGGTGTGCTGTACCTGTGGTGTGCTGTGCCTGTGGTGTGCTGTGTTTGTGGTGTGCTGTGTTGGTGGTGTGCTGTGCATGTGGTGTGCTGTGCCTGTGGTGTGATGTGCCTGTGGTGTGCTGTGCCGCCTGTGGTGTGCTGTGCCTGTGGTGTGCTGTGCATGTGATGTTCTGTGTTTGTGGTGTGCTGTGCCTGTGGTGTGCTGTGCCTGTGGTGTGCTGTGCCTGTGGTGTGCTGTGCCTGTGGTGTGCTGTGCCTGTGGTGTGCTGTGCCTGTGGTGTACTGTGCCTGTGGTGTGCTGTGCCTGTGGTGTGATGTGCATGTGCTGTGCCGCCTGTGGTGTGCTGTGCCTGTGGTGTGATGTGCCTGTGATGTTCTGTGTTTGTGGTGTGCTGTGCCTGTGGTGTGCTGTGCCTGTGGTGTGCTGTGCCTGTGGTGTGCTGTGCCTGTGGTGTGCTGTGCCTGTGGTGTGCTGTACCTGTGGTGTGCTGTGCCTGTGGTGTGCTGTGTTTGTGGTGTGCTGTGTTGGTGGTGTGCTGTGTTTGTGGTGTGCTGTGCCTGTGATGTTATGTGCCTGTGGTGTGCTGTGCCTGTGGTGTGCTGTACCTGTGGTGTGCTGTGCCTGTGGTGTGCTGTGTTTGTGGTGTGCTGTGTTTGTGGTGTGCTGTGCCTGTGGTGTGCTGTGCCTGTGGTGTGCTGTGCCTGTGGTGTGCTGTGCCTGTGGTGTGCTGTGCCTGTGGTGTGCTGTGCCTGTGGTGTGCTGTGTTTGTGGTGTGATGTGCCTGTGGTGTACTGTGCCTGTGGTGTGCTGTGCCTGTGGTGTGCTGTGCCTGTGGTGTGATGTGCCTGTGGTGTGCTGTGCCTGTGGTGTGCTGTGCCGCCTGTGGTGTGCTGTGCCTGTGGTGTGCTGTGTTTGTGGTGTGATGTGCCTGTGGTGTGCTGTGCCTGTGGTGTGCTGTGCCGCCTGTGGTGTGCTGTGCCTGTGGTGTGCTGTGTTTGTGGTGTGATGTGCCTGTGGTGTGCTGTGCCTGTGGTGTGCTGTGCCTGTGGTGTGCTGTGTTTGTGGTGTGCTGTGTTGGTGGTGTGCTGTGTTTGTGGTGTGCTGTGTTTGTGGTGTGCTGTGCCTGTGATGTTCTGTGTTTGTGGTGTGCTGTGCCTGTGGTGTACTGTGCCTGTGGTGTGCTGTGCCTGTGGTGTGATGTGCCTGTGGTGTGCTGTGCCTGTGGTGTACTGTGCCTGTGGTGTGCTGTGCCTGTGGTGTGCTGTGTCTGTGATGTTCTGTGTCTGTGGTGTGATGTGCCTGTGGTGTGCTGTGCCTGTGGTGTGCTGTGTTTGTGGTGTGCTGTGTTGGTGGTGTGCTGTGTTTGTGGTGTGCTGTGCCTGTGATGTTATGTGCCTGTGATGTGCTGTGCATGTGGTGTGATGTGTCTGTAATGTGCTGTACATGTGATGTGATGTCCATGTGGTGTGCTGTACCTGTGGTGTGCTGTGCCTGTGGTGTGCTGTGTTTGTGGTGTGCTGTGTTGGTGGTGTGCTGTGCATGTGGTGTGCTGTGCCTGTGGTGTGATGTGCCTGTGGTGTGCTGTGCCTGTGGTGTGATGTGCCTGTGGTGTGCTGTGCCGCCTGTGGTGTGCTGTGCCTGTGGTGTGCTGTGCATGTGATGTTCTGTGTTTGTGGTGTGCTGTGCCTGTGGTGTGCTGTGCCTGTGGTGTGCTGTGCCTGTGGTGTGCTGTGCCTGTGGTGTGCTGTGCCTGTGGTGTGCTGTGCCTGTGGTGTACTGTGCCTGTGGTGTGCTGTGCCTGTGGTGTGATGTGCATGTGCTGTGCCGCCTGTGGTGTGCTGTGCCTGTGGTGTGATGTGCCTGTGATGTTCTGTGTTTGTGGTGTGCTGTGCCTGTGGTGTGCTGTGCCTGTGGTGTGCTGTGCCTGTGGTGTGCTGTGCCTGTGGTGTGCTGTGCCTGTGGTGTGCTGTACCTGTGGTGTGCTGTGCCTGTGGTGTGCTGTGTTTGTGGTGTGCTGTGTTTGTGGTGTGCTGTGCCTGTGGTGTGCTGTGCCTGTGGTGTGCTGTGCCTGTGGTGTGCTGTGCCTGTGGTGTGCTGTGCCTGTGGTGTGCTGTGCCTGTGGTGTGCTGTGTTTGTGGTGTGATGTGCCTGTGGTGTACTGTGCCTGTGGTGTGCTGTGCCTGTGGTGTGCTGTGCCTGTGGTGTGATGTGCCTGTGGTGTGCTGTGCCTGTGGTGTACTGTGCCTGTGGTGTGCTGTGTTTGTGGTGTGATGTGCCTGTGGTGTGCTGTGCCTGTGGTGTGCTGTGCCTGTGGTGTGCTGTGTTTGTGGTGTGCTGTGTTGGTGGTGTGCTGTGTTTGTGGTGTGCTGTGCCTGTGATGTTATGTGCCTGTGGTGTGCTGTGCCTGTGGTGTTCTGTGCCTGTGGTGTGATGTGTTGGTGGTGTGCTGTGCCTGTGGTGTACTGTGCCTGTGGTGTGCTGTGTTTGTGGTGTGCTGTGCCTGTGGTGTGATGTGTTGGTGGTGTGCTGTGCCTGTGGTGTACTGTGCCTGTGGTGTGCTGTGTTTGTGGTGTGCTGTGCCTGTGGTGTGCTGTGCCTGTGGTGTGCTGTGTTTGTGGTGTGCTGTGCCTGTGGTGTACTGTGCCTGTGGTGTGCTGTGCCTGTGGTGTGCTGTGCCTGTGGTGTGCTGTGCCTGTGGTGTGCTGTGCCTGTGGTGTGATGTGTTGGTGGTGTGCTGTGCCTGTGGTGTGCTGTGCCTGTGATGTTCTGTGCCTGTGGTGTGCTGTGCCTGTGGTGTTCTGTGCCTGTGGTGTGCTGGGCCGCGGCTGCGGTCATGCCGGCCAATGTTTAACTCTGATGGGACAGTATCCAATGCTGTAATTGCGCTAGGAACTGGCCCAATAACTAGAACGCAGTGCTGCCGGGTATCAGCTAAATAGCGTTAAGC
This sequence comes from Chirona hameri, assembly GCA_036785665.1. Classification (NCBI taxonomy): domain Eukaryota; kingdom Metazoa; phylum Arthropoda; class Thecostraca; order Balanomorpha; family Balanidae; genus Chirona; species Chirona hameri. Next base: position 28,121 of record JAXIVJ010010884.1, on the reverse strand, counting down.
CGGTTTATTGTTGGGTTTGTCCTGATCACATGCTTTGCTGCCAGTTACTACTGTGTGTCAATCGGAGCTTAAATACATGTTTTATCATTAGAGCAGAGGTCGAAAACTTTGTTTCTCGGCAACACCGGATGACAGCCTATTCAAGATTCGCAGCCTGTCAAACAAGACCAATAAGTGTAGTCAAGCAACACCGTAGCCCGCAGGCGGGATGAACATTAAAGTTCATTCGAAGAGCAGAGGCCTCTGCTGTTCGTCTAAAATCAAAGTCTTGCACCGTCTACCAGTATTTCACGGAATACGATGGACGTCCAGGCCCGGACACCATATCTCCCCCCCCCCCCACCCTCCCCTCGACAGAGGGACGTTAATGAAGGGGCAGCCATGACGTAGTGGTTGACAACGAGGAGGACATAGTGGTTTGCGGGGAGCACCACTGGGCAAGGCATTGCCGCCAGGGGCACGGGGATAGAGCTGTCGCAAGTTATGTCTATCGTGGGTGTCACGAAAATTTAGCTGGCGGCGCCACACCCTCGCCCTCGGGAGCTTTTTGACCTTCGCCCCCCCCCCCCCTATAGGGGGGGGGGCTGCCAGGCCCCCTGTTAACTTCCAAACCAAGCAACTTAGAGCAATGCGGTAAGAACCAGCATGTTGCCTGTCATGAAAGGAATCTAACAGTTCGCGACTTTTAGGTTTCAGGTCAACGGTAACCTTCCAGGTCAAGTGAATGACCTCGGATTTACCACGTCCAGAACAGCGATGTTGCTCTTCAGAAAACCTCAAAATTAAAAATTGATAAATGTAAATAAAAAGGCATGTTCCTATACCAGTTTTGGCTCCGAAATACAGAAAAGGTAATTCTTTGTTCGTATCTTGTCAAAAAAAGTAAAAAAAGGCTATTAAAAAAATGACGTAATCAGTTTCTTACACTTAGGGAGCCATCACTCAGTCAAAAATGAAGATATTGCTTTGAAATTTGGTATGGGCATTATCCATACTCAGCTCTCTTACATATATTCCGGTTTTTAAATCTTTGAAAATTTTGATTTTGTGGCGATTTTTTTTTTTTTTGAGGGGTCAAAAACCCAAATTTGTGCAAATCCGAGATTGCCATTTTAAAGAGAATGCAATTTTGTATCTTGGGTAAATTGTGTTTGCAATTTCCTGTAAAACTCTGTTTTCTACCATTTTTCAAATATGTATCGTTTTTCCACCAACATGACGTCATCAAAACATGATTATCTCCCAAACTACATAAGCAATTTCAATTAAATGTTTACAGCTTACGTATAATTGTTGTAAACCAGCTACCAAAAATTGCAGCAAGTTGCGCTGCAAGTGTAAAAGCTTATTCAATAAAAACCTCATGGGGGGCCTGTCAGCCCCCCCCCCCCCCCCCCCTGTAGGGCGAGGGTTACCCCGCCATTAACTGGGGGGGCGTTTAACGCCCCCCCCCCCCGATGAATTTTCGCAATAGCTGAAAAACTAATAGCGCTATCAACGTGCAACTTCGGATACCTTCTTATACATCATTTTAACGTCTTGTGTGCAAAAATGAAGAAATTTCGTCGATTTTTTCTCTCAAGGTTATAGCGAATTTAGTGACGTCACTACATACGAATTTTACACCAAAATCAGCTAAACTTTGCCAAGCCGTACAAATGCCACATTTGAAGATAAACGCAAACGAAAAACGCCAAAGGATAGCATATTGCAAGGGCTACAAACCAGCTATCTAGTATTTTTGAACATTTTAGTTTTTGACCCAAAAAAAAATCAAAAAACTTTTTTGGGGGAAATGATCACAAAATCAACATTTTCTAAAATATTTAAAAAACCGGAAGACATGTCAGAGAACCATACATAGGCAACTACCATACCAATTTTCGAACTGATATCTCCATTTTTGACTGCCTTATGACATCTATAGTATGGGTAACTCATGACGTCATATTTTGAAATTGCGTTTATTTGGCTTTTATTGAATAGATACAGACAAATAAATGCCACCACTCTATTTTTTAGACAAAACTTGTCTAGCAACATGCCTTGCTTGTTTAGATTTAACCATTTAAAACTTTGACCTTCGGTGACCTGAACTTGACCTGAAATTGACATTTACTTCACGTAAATCAAGTCAGGTGGTAAAATGACTATCACTGTCGAATTATACGTGGGAAAAAACTCATAAAACATGTGTTTCATGACTTTCGTAGATATTTTGAGCATAGTGACCTTTTGTGACCTGACATTGACCTTGACCTTGGCCAACAATCTCACTTTAGCTCATGCAGGATATGTATCATACCTTTAGCAGCACTGTGGGTGAAACTGGTCGCAATCGAAGGCTTTGGATGGCAAGTATGGTCCATAAACTCAAATACGCCGATTTTGACATATGACCTGACCGTGACCTGACATTCGACCTCACTTTGATATTTTTTAGCATGCTGTAGATTGTCTCATTGAGAGATTTCGATCTCCGCCTTGCGCGTCTCGCTGCGATCATTGGTTCAGAAGATAACTAGGGGGCGTTTACCCCCCCCCCCCCCCCAGTCAATGGCGTTCTGCTGAGACCCCAGTCAATGCCGGGTTAATATGTTAGCCATCTCGATCTCAGATTTTTTTTTAGGTCGAGTCTCCATCGTGGAGCTCCAAAGCCTAGTCGTTGCCGAGGAACCATAGCTCTAACGAAACAACGACTTCGGAGAGTGATAGGATCTGTAGCAATCCGGTGGGGAATGAATGGGGTATTCATGGGGCGGCAGGAACACTATGTCCCTCACGTTTGCGTCGGGTGACCGCGATGAGCAGGCGGTGACAAGTACCGCCACAATTAGACAGTTAGCGGCACCACTGAACTCAATAACAACTAGAAGGGACAAGGGTGCCTGAGAGCAGGGTAATAGAACAACGGGTAGAACAGTAAGGAATGTAACGCACAAATTAATTAGACAAGATATAATTTGTATCGTAATTGTTTTGTCTATTATAAATTAATGGTATTGTTTGCTATCACTAACTTGTATTTCCAAAGATTATATCTTTATTTATTAAATTAAACGCCAGGATATATACGAAGTAGTAGTCACAGTAGTGTATTTTCAGTACTTGTAGTAGTATTTGGAAGCGGGCATATTAAATTCTACCACGAATTAGTAGTCGAAGTAGTGTATATTTCAGTACTGTAGTAGCATTTGGAAGCGGTCAGTGGTCGTTCCGACATCTTTTAACCCCCAACCCCATTATCCCCTTTTGCCCAGAATATCGAAAAATGATAAATAAAAACGTTGTAGCTAAGGCTTGTAGCTATCTATTCCAGAAGTCGGATTTGAAATATGCAGCATAGGTTACGAGCCAGCCTCGTCTGAAAATCATCGATTTAACATGGGAACCCTATGCTGTAGTAGATTTGTAACGCCCAAACGCCCGAGTGCTGACAACTGTTACTGGTGGGGGCTGCCTGAGAGCGGTCACGGCCGGCCGCCATGTGGGGTTGCCGGGCCAGGCGAGGGGTGGCGAGGAGTATGAATGGAGGGGTCGGACGCGTTTTATTAAACCTGTCATTAAAAGCTTCATGTTTGCAAATATGAATACATTTTGGGCGGGTAGTGGACGGATTTGATTGCGCTTCACATCTGTATAATTTGTATTGATTATCACCATCAGGTGTTGCCGGTATGGCAGTATAATGAAAGCAATATTATACAATTGGCAATGTTTACATTACAGGCGGATTTTGGCACCGAAATATTGCTCTGAAACCTTAATTTTCACATGAATTATAGAGACGGTACATTTGTATACACATTTGCGTTTGTTTCATCGCTTCACGTCCCATAGGTGCCGAACACTGATTTGTATCGTGAAAAACGTCATTAAACCATAAAATTGCATTTATATGGCCATTAACTTTGCACGTGCTGCGCCGCTGATCGAGACACAGTGCATACTCCGGGCCTATCATTTCTCTACACATCTGTGTCTGTCCCATGTCCGTGCGACTTGGTTACAGCGACGTGGTTACGGAGATATTGGTCTGGGATTGCAACGATGTTTTGTAGGTAGTTTCGTGTAGGACGTTTTCACTAAACAGTGCATTCTCAATGGAGGAATCGCCCGTTTTTTTAACGCGGCACTACGGGCAAACATGAACCCGGCGGCGATGGGACCAAAAGTTTCAGAATACGATGCACCTCTCGATTCGATTGGTGTCGGTCACGACGCTCAGCATGCTTTAGTTCTTTAGCTATTAATCCGCGCACTACAGGGGTTTGCGCCGAACACGAACTACAGGGATGGTAACTACAGTTGATTTCCGCCCCACGTGAGATCTCTAAAAATACGATACGCAGTGACAAGCGGAAAACGGCATTTGATATCTTGATACAAGTTCTATCGAAAGGATTTCAGTATTGTTTTAGGTCAGGTCAAAATTGAGGTCACCAGAGGTCATCAAAGGTCAAATTTTCATTTTTTTCTGTTTTAGGACTTGGCTCCAGAAATTCCCATATATCTCGGAAACTATGCTGGTTAGAAACAAACGGAAAAAAGCAAACGCCAGCTAGTACAATTTGTAATCGACAAAGTGTCCTCAAATTTGATCCCGGGTTAATATTTGAGGCTCCAGAGGTAAAAAAGGTAAACATGCTGTTTTTGTGCAAAATCATTTAACCTGGGGAGGGATATCCCCCCTCTTTATCTCCGGAACCAATGATCGCAGCGAGACGCGCAACGCGGCATTCTAACGCTTTCAATGAGACGCATCTTAAGCAAACAATACATTTTTGAGTTTAGGTCACATATCAAGCCAAGGTTGGGTCAAAGATCAAAATGGAGGCATTTGAGTTTGCGGACCTTACTTTCCATACAAAGCCTTTGATTGCGACCATGATCACCCAAAGTCCTCCCAAAGGTATAATACACGTCCCGCATTAACCCCATTTGTAACAGGGGGGGGGGCGGATTCCGCCCCCCCCCCCCCCTCATGTTTTTCGCAGATTATCCAGAACGGCTGGGAGCAGGCCCATGAAATTTTGGGACTTTTCATAGAATTGAACTCTGCATTTGGAGTCAATGAGTTCTTAACCTGAACAGAGGCGGTTCCAGGGCACAGTTTTGGGTGGGTTCGGAGGCGACATTTGGCGATAATACGGAAATGCGATCTTCACGGTTTCTTCCTAACTGCATCAAGTATGAAGGAGTTACATCGGCTTACGGTGATTGCAACAAGTGCAAATTAGTTGATGTTAATGAAATATCATAAAAATTGCATGGCAGAGGCGGTTTCAGGGGCTTGAAAAAGGGGGGGGGGGTTCCAGGAAGTATTCAATGCTTGGCGGGAAGCCAATAGAGCAATGTAAGGGGCATTTATAGCTATCAAGATGTAAAAGATAGCTTCTGATTCCATTATTTGCATAATTTATTACATATAGAGTTTCAGATGCGTGTTCAGGAACATGAAAAGGGGGTGACTGGCATGGTGATGACGATATGCCAGCGATAACGGCGTAATATACGTTTAGCTTATAATAATATATGCACATATGAGACCAGAAAAGGGAATAAAGTCATTTTTTGCAGAGGCGCGCTCAGGAATGGAAGAAAGGGGGTCATATTATTGCAAGGAAACTAAGAGGCATGGGCGTACAATGACATGACATACTGCAGTTTTCGGATGAAACACGCACCACAGGCTACTCTACGAACGAGTATAAGATAATAGGCGAGTCAAGGTAGGGTAAAAAGGGGGGTAAGCAATGTTAATTGAAGTTGTAAGTGAAATAGTCACTGTTGACTAGTTAGTATCATAATAGCGGATAATATACTTATCAAAAGGTCTTGCGCCGCCCCAGTTTAGATCCTAGATACGCCTATGATGAAGTACAACATGCAAAAAGGAAGTATCTACGATCAGTAACATATTTATAGTGCTGGGTAGCAACTTGTCTGCGGTTAATACTTTTTCCCAATTTTACCCCCTTTTTCACTAACCTGGTACCGCCTATGGCAAAAATATGATTTATAACTGTTTGTTGCTAATATCTCAATCATATACCATTTCATTTATCAAAACAAAAAAAAAGGTTTTATTACGCATTTACTTCACCCCCATATTGAGTGACCTGCACACGCCTATGATTTTTGAATTTTCAAACGTCACCGTCATATATCAATTTATAATTCAATCTCTATCGATTCCTATTAGTTGCGTTAAAATCGGTCGATAAACATGAAAGCTATGTTGGATCAAAAATACCACTAAAATTTGTAGTTTTTGCCCCCCTGTTGCCCCCTATCCCAAATGTATATTATTTTATTACTTATAAATGTAGATCGTGTTGAGGGGAACCAAAAAACGTTTCATTTTTGAAAATCGGACGGGTAGATCTCGAGATCTCCGGGGGAGACGGAATCCGCCCCCCCCCCCCCCCCCCCACCCTGTTACAAATAGGGGTAGCCAGGAGCCTGTTACAAATAGGGTCCACCTAAAGTTGGAAAAGGTCATGGTCAAGGTAGGGTCACAAAAGGTCGCTATACGCAGAAAGTTTCCGAAAGTCACGCAATACATTTTTATGGACTATTTGACTCGTAGCATTCGATATTTCGGTCATCGGTCATTTTGCCATCTGACCTCATTTAAGTGAAGTTAGTGTCAAGCTTTGGTCAAGTTCAGGTCACATATGGTCAACATTTGAAATTGATAAATCTAGAGTTTTAATTGTTTCAAACGTTATTCTTAGCATAATTATTAGAAAAAGTATAATGAAGTGTAACATCATGCTCATATTAGTATCAAATAAAAAAAGAAAATCCACACCTGTTCAGTAATGAACTTCCCACATTATTTTTTCTTTTGTTATTCTTTTTTTATTCTTTTGTCATTAGGATTTTCTTTTGTTATTTGATACTAATATGAGCATGAGGTTACACTTCATAATACTTTTTTGATAAATATAAATATAAAAAGCATGTTTCTAGACCAGTTTTGTCTCAGACATACAGTGCTGGCATTTATTTGTTTTTATCTAGTCAATAAAAGCAAAAAAACGCAATTTCACAATATGATGTCATGAGTCACATATGGTCAAAATTATTTTTACCAGATTACTTTTTCTTAATCTTATTTTGTTTATGAAACAGGACTCCCTTGGAACGGCGTCACACACCGGCGTAAATTCATCACTGTTCTTTGTATTTTCAGGATCTTGGTGAAACACGATGTCTTAGAATAGTAACGATTCTAAGAGGAATCGTACTTTTTCCCGTTTCGTAGGATTTATGCAAAGGCATTGACCTTGACCTTTGCTTACAATTTCATTTTTGTTTATGCGGGATATGTATTCTAACTTTGAGATCACTTTGTGCGATAATAGTCTCAATTAATGGCTTTTGATGGAAAGTATGGCCCACAAACTCAAATATCTCATTTTTTACCTTTAGCCTGACCGTGACCTGACATATGACCTTATTTGGGAAATTCCGTGTATGATATGGATGCCTCTCATTGAAAGCTTCTGATTGCCGCCTTGCGCGTCTTACTGCGGTTATTGGTTCGGAAGATAACCAGGGGGCGAAAAACGCCCCCCCCCCCCCAGCCAATTGCGTTCGGCTGACATCCCACCCAATGCCGGGTTAAAGAGCAATCGCATCTGATTAACACTCTGAAGTCCGTTTTACGAAATTCGCGCCCAGTCGCCCAATATCATCGTTCATAGTTCGGTGTTCTTCCAGACAATGACCTTGACGAGTCGGCTTACCACTACGTACCCAAATCAATTAATTGCAGCGTTGTGCAACAATTGTAAATAGTATTATTTTTTGCTTCAGCCCTCTGTCGAAAGTTGTAATGTCAGAAAACATTTCATGTCTTATGACTGATTTCAGCCCAATAATTGGCATAAATAAAATATTAATTCTGAAGGGATTAAGATTAATTCCGAAGGTATTTGATTTCCCACCATTGATGAAGTTTTTCCGACCGAGGTTGTTTGGTATCAGATTGCTTACATTAGCCGTTTTCACAAAGGATTATTGCGCTGAAAAGACAAGAAAAGTTTCTGAGAAGTTTTGGTATAGAAGTCTTAGTATATTATACATTCCAAGAAATAAATGGCTGATGCAGGCGATATTATCACTATTCAATAGTTATGGGAACATGTATTGAACTCATAGCAAGTTAATGATTCAAAATTTGACGTTTTTTAAAGAACATATGCGTCTGGAGTCCATTCGTTCAGTTTAGCATGCTGTTATACTAGTTACTAAATCTGGCAGCGTCATAGATCACAGGTCTGTCAGCGCATGCACAGTGATGGCCCAGCATCGATTCGTCGCCGCTTGCGACCCGAGTGCCGCGCGCACATAGACAAAGCCAAGCCACACAGGCTGGCCGCCGGATTGGGCCGGATTGGGCGAGTCCATTGCGGCCAATAGCGTCACACGCCACATAATTCTCTGAACCATTCTGACAAGCTTTGACAAGTTTCAGTCGCTGGAGAACATCACAACTGACCTATCAAATTGACGAATCCAAATTAGAATGTGACACTGAAGCCTCGATTTTAAGAGTTCACATGCTGCAATCCAGCGGATTTGTCGTCTTGTATAAGTCCAGAAACAGCAGTTGGCTGGTGTAGTAAGTGGTTACGATTGCACAGGAGGAAAAGATCCGAATACGGCACTGCAGGCTGAACTCCAATGCATAAATTGCCTGTTATGAGTGCTCAATTTCGCTACATCCTTCTGCGCCTCGTAACAAACATCAATATCATTATTGATCTTCACAGGTAATTAAACAGGTGATTATAAAGCTATAACTTAGCGGCATCAAGCAGTCAGTTTAACAACCTAAAACCAGTGCTTAATACAGGCACGTAGCCAGGAATTTTATCAGGGGGGGGGGGGGGGGCAAGTGGTGAGTGGCGAATCAAATTTCGCTCCGTTTCGTTAGCGAAAAAGTTGTTGACCGAGGGGGTGGGGGGGGGGGGGGTCGGGTCATCGCATAATCGTATTTTATATAGTGTAAATTGGTTTGCGCAAAATCGCATTTTATCTAGTGTCAACTGGTTTGCTCAGGGGGCCAATGGCCCCGTACCCCCCCCCCCCCCCTGGCTACGTCCCTGGTGCAATATGCCATTGATTAACCAAACAATAATTAGCAGGCATATGTATGTTAGGAGCAATGTATGTTAGGACAATGTATGTTATAGGAGCAGCAAGGCAGTGGTGGTGGCACACTGGAGGAGCAGCAAGGCACTGGTGGTGGCACACTGGAGGAGCAGCAAGGCACTGGTGGTGGCACACTGGTGGTGGCACACTGGAGGAGCAGCAAGGCACTGGTGGTGGCACACTGGAGGAGCAGCAAGGCACTGGTGGTGGCACACTGGAGGAGCAGCAAGGCACTGGTGGTGGCACACTGGAGGAGCAGCAAGGCACTGGTGGAGGCACACTGGTGATCGCATATCTCTAGGACTATTCATCGTGGTCGTGATGTCCGTGAGAGCTTTCTGGAAGCCGTTGACTACTTCACGAAAGAAGCCCTCCTTACCAGAAAGCCTGTCAAGCTCCTTCTGGAACTGCACAAGGTGTGAACACAGCACCAATATTTAGCACGATAGTGGAAATGTGCTGAACAGTGTTGTTTGATCAAACATAAGTTGATAATTGACTGGATTGTCGGATTCACGCCGTTCATTTAAAGCATAATAAATGTAAATTATGTAATTTGACTACTAATAAAATAATATGTTAACAGTCATGTTAGTCAAACACAGGGGCGGCGCCACCAATTTTTGATAGGGGGACGGGTCCATTTTTGTTGTATCTTAGAAAATCGAGTTTTGATGCAAATATATAATTTTAAAAACGTCAAAAGAACGGAAATGATAGTCTCTTAACCCGGCATTGACTGGAGTCTCAGCCGAACACCATTGGCTGGGGAGGGGGGCGTTAAACACCCCCCTGGTTATCTTCCGAACCAATAATCCCAGCGAGACGCGCCAGGCGGAATTCGAAAGCTCTCAAGAAGACGAATCTCAAACATACTCAAAATGTCAATGTGAAGTCAAATGTCACGGTCAGAGGCCTTTTGCAAAAAGCTTACGAAACTGAAAAAGTACGATTCCCCTTAGAATCGTAACTATTCCAAGACCTCGTCTTTCACCAAGATCCTGAAAATAAAAGAACAGTGATGAATTTACGCCGGTGTGTGAAGCTGTTCCAATGAAGTCCTGTTTCATAAAAAATAAGATTTAAGAAAAAGTAGTCTGGTTATCACGCCGCATCCGCAAAATATATGTTAAAATCCTAAACTAGCAGGGAAAAATCTACGAAGGGTAGTGTTGCTTTGAATATGAGGGCGACATTTGGTAAACATCGGTTTTCTATAGTATTGCTGATAAGGAGCGCGGATAAATGGAGTCTGTCGAGGACGAAGAGGTGTTCTCCAACTGGAAAGCCGTCGCCAAAGACGCCCAAGGACGTTCTGCCCCAGAATAGACAATAAGTAAACATGGAGTGTCCTGTGTCGGAATCATTCAGATAAATATAATTTCCGTGAAGTTAGCGACTAATTCAGCGATGGATTCGGCACAGATTCAGATTTGCCCCAAACTTCGGCCCACAGTCAATTCTGACACGCTGGTCACGAATATGACCTTCATTTTGCTGTTCAGGGTCACCTTCAAAGTCAAATTCAAGGTCAAAGGACCGCATAACGTCCTTTGACCTTGCGGTCCTTTGTACCGCATAACGTCCCGAATGTATTGCTAAATCGTTACCAAAGTGGTCCCAGATGATAGACAGGCTCCATATCTAACGTCCGTCACCGTAACTCAGGGTCTCCGCCACACCTTTGAAATGGGGGGGGGGCAGGATCAAGGGAAGCTGAGTGGTCGGCGTCAGCGAAAAGTTGTTGACTGGGGGGGGGGAGGGCGTCAACCAAAAGGTTGTTGACTGGAGGGGGTGCAGTGATCAAAACCGAAAAGCTGTTGAGCAGGGTGATGGGTGGAGCGTCAGCGAAATGCTGTTGAGCGGGGGGGATGGCAACGAAAGCTTGTTCAACAGGCGGGAGGTAAGTATGTACCTAACAAATCATGAGTACAACTGAACACTGATTTATAGTTGTTTGTCAGGGAAAATTGTGGAATAATCCCCCAGGCCCAAGAATGGGGGAAACTTCCCCCCGTCCCCGTAGCGGAGTTTCTGGCATTACTTATTAGATAATTTGAATATATAAACGCTCGATAGCCGCCGCGCGGCGCCTCCCGAGCCGGCCGCCGCGCCGCGACAGTGAAAGAGGCAGAGACGGCCGGAGAGACGGCGGCGGCGGCGGACAGTCGTCTTCTGCCGTCTCCCTACCGGCCGCCCCTGCCTCCTCCACTGCCGTGGCGGCCTGCTCGGGCGGCGCCACGCCGTCCCCAGCGCCTGGAGCGGCCCAGGAGCGTCGTCCGGCCGGGCGGCGGCGGCCAAACCCAGCAGCCGTACGACCAACAGCTCGGCGCAGCCCGAGGAGGAGCCACTACCGCGTTCCCGTTTTGTCCGCGTTTTGTTGTTAGTCCCGTGTGCTGCCATCTAATAGCAGCAGCAGTCACCGTATTCGGACATAGGTGGCAGCACACATCAGCTGCCTGGGAGGCGGATGAATACCAGTTTCTAAGACAGATCCTAATATCAATGCAGATGGTGATAATATTGATTTCGGAAGAATTACAAAGTATATCTTATTATATTTATGCCCAAATGTTGGGTAGCCATAATGTAAATAACGTGGATGCGCTGTAACTTGGACTTGGATAACTTGGATGCTATTTCACACTACTTTATTGTGGATATGACGTCATATCTTAGAATCCGGTACATTCTAAGAAAGGATATACGAGGTTGGTGAAACACAAATTACGAAGTTTCGTAGAATCTGCTCTTTCTTTGATTTTCTACGATTTACTCCGGCGACGTTATCGTAAGTTTTATTCTAAAGGCCTCAGGTCAAAGGTCAAAATCGACGTATTTGAGGGCCATACTTTCCACCCAAAGCCTTTGATTACGACTATTTTCACACAAAGTGCTGCCAAAGGTATAATACACATCCCACATCAGCTAAAGTGAGATTGTTGGCAAAAGTTAAGGTCAAGATCAGGTCACAAAAGTGCAAAATATTTAAGAAAATCATGCAACACATGTTTTATGGGTTATTTTCCACGTAGAATTCGATAGAGGACAGTGATAGTCATTTTATCACCTGACTTCATTTACGTGAAGTTAATGTCAAGTTCAGGTCAAGTTCAGGTCACTGAAGGTCACAAATTTGAATTGCTAAATCTAAATACAAAAGGCATGCTTCTAGACCAATTTTGTCTCAGAAATACAGAGGTGGCATTGCTTTGTCTGTATCTGGTCAACAAATGCCCAAAAACGCAATTTCGGAATAAGAAGTCAGGAGTTACCCATACTATGTCAGTCAAAAATACCACCCATAACATAAGTAGGATGCTATAAGTCAGTCAAAAATGGTGATATCATTTTGAAATTTCGTATGGTGATTTCTACCATACGAAATCATATAGAAGTATAAAAATATCTTATAAAATATCATATACAAATTATTTGAAATATGTGGTTCTCTGCATATATTCCGTTTTTTATATCTTTGAAAAATTTGATTTTGTAGGGATCCCCCCCAATTTTTTTAAATAATTTGTTGGGGGTAAAAAAACAAACGATATCTCCATCTTGTAGCCCTTACCATTTGCTATCTTTTGACGTTTTTGGATTGCATTTTGCTCAAAATATGGCATTTGCACAGTCTGTTAAAGTTTAGCTGATTTTGGTGTAAACCTCGTGTGTAGTTACGTCACTAAATTCACTATAACTCGATTTTTTCGACAACATTGCTTTATTTTTTCACATATGACGTAAACATGATTTAGAAGAAGGTACCCGAAGTTTCACGTTGATATCTCTATTGGTTTTTGATCTATTACGAAAATTAATCAGGGGGCAAACGCCCCCCCCCCCCCCCACGCCAATGGCGGGTTAACAATGGCTATCTCAGACTTGTGCAATTTTGGCTTTTTGACACCAAAAAATAAACAAACTGATTTTTTCGAGAAAATTTCCACAAAATCAAAAATTTGAAGATACTAAATAAAAACGGAATATATATGGGATAACTAAGTGCGGATGATACCCAAACCAAATTTCAAATCAATATCTTGATTTTTGACTGGCGTATAGCTCCCTAAGTATACATAACTCATGACGTCATTTTAAGTTACCTTTTTTGTCTTGTATTGACCAGATACAGACAAATAAATGCCACCGCTATATTTCTAAGACCAAACTGGTCTAGAAAGATGCCATTTTATTTATATTAATCAATTTCAAATTTTGACCTTATGTGACCTGATCTTGAGGGCTAGGTTTCACAACCTGACCATATGGTGTCAGGTTGTGAAAATGGCTTCAACTATATAATTATACGTGTAAAATAACCCATAAAACATGTGTCGCATGGCTTTCGTAGACCATATGCCAATAGTGACCTTTTGTGCCAATAGTGACCTTTTGTGACATGACCTTGACCTTGATCTTTGCTTACAATTTCACTTTTGCTTATGCAGGAGATGCATTGTACCTTTGAAAGCACTTTGTGCAATATTAGGGTGAAACACACTGTACACACCGTACACATGTTTTCTTGAACACGGCTACTGAATGCCAAGTGATGTTGATGCCTGGCATTTTACCTGGCATGATTGAAGATTAATGTTTTAGGGCCTCGAAACATTCAGTATTAGTGCTTCATTAACCCGCGCCTCGACGGGAGGGGGGGGGCGGATATCCGCCCCCTGAGGTTTTTTGTGGATAGCTAAAAAAAAATGGCGCCACGTAGCGCCGCGAAATTTCGTATAGCTGTTCACTGAATAATTGTACACATTGTCTGTAAATTTTGACCTCCTAACTTTCAAGATTACGTCTTCAGGTCACATTAAATGACCTGACATCAAGTCACGTTTTTGAGAGTTTGACATCATGCTAAAGCCACAGTGGTTTACCAAATAGTTTGAAACTCACAGGGTGTAATAAGGACATATGTATCTACAATTCTTTAATCTCGGATTTTTAATATCGGTGACCTGAGGTCCTGTCAATTTCGTGACCTCCCCATTATAAGTCAATGGGAGAAAATTTAAATGCGCACCAATCGAACAAATCTAGCTAAATCTGGTCAGTTTTCATCAATATCACTATTTCGGAGCTAAGCAGAAGAATGCATGTTGCTATTTTCTTCCGTGACCTCTTTGAGGTAAAATCCAATGCGCCCCAGGGCATATTTGGTTTTGTACAATAACTCGTCTTCTACGTGGGGCAGAGTGATAGGGTTTTCACCATTCTGTTTCTCTTATCGATTGTCATCAAGTGATATAAAAATTGACTTGACCTTGACCTTGACCCTGACCTCAGGTCAGGTCAGGTAAATTTTCGAATTTGACCTAGCTAGGTCATCCGATATATGATTCGATGCGCCATGACAAGGAAAACACGATGACAAAAGCGTGCTCTAGCTTATATAAATACCAGTAAGGCGCCGTAGTTGGCGATGAACGAGCGAGCGCGAACGAAATGTATGGTGAATTTCAACTCGATCGGGCAAGTAGTTTCTGAGACACACAAAAAGTGCGCACGTGCGCACGTGCAGAGACACCCCACCCCTGACTTGTGGAAAAGAGGCGGCTGAGAGGTCCCTAGCCACACACCAAATTTGAACACAATCGGCTCAGCCGTTCCTGAGATACAGAATAGGGGTGTGCACGTGCGCACGTGCAGACGCACCCCACCCATGACTTGTGAGAAGGCGGCGGCGGAGGGGTTCCTAACCACACAAAAATGTAAACACAATCGGCTCAGCCGTTCCTGAGATACAGAATAGGGGTGTGCACGTGCGCACGTGCAGAAGCACCCCACCCATGACTTGTGGGAAGGCGGCGGCGGAGGGGTTCCTAACCACACACCAAATTTGAACACAGTCGGCTCAGCCGTTCTTGAGATATCGAATAGGGGTGTGCACGTGCGCACGTGCAGAGGCACCCCACCCCTGACTTGTGGGAAAGTGGCGGCTGAGAGGTCCCTAATTACACACCAAATTTGAACACAATCTGCCCAGCCGTTGCGGAGTTTTTACGAGAAAACAATTTACAACACCCATCACGCGGCACGCGCCACGCGCAGTGGTAGTCATCCGCATGAGTCGGCACTGGTCTCAAACAGGGTAGGTTGGATGCCCCATACAACCTACTCAGCAAAGAAACCCGCTTGTCCATTGGACGTGTGGTTGCAGAGATATTAGCTTCTCAAAAGCGTCGCCACGGGACGGGTTGGGCCGGGCCGGGCCGCTCATATTCAGATTTTTCCCATATACCACGGAAGGACGAGCGAGCGTTTCGCGCTCGCTCGTAACAAAGTAATTAGCAAAAAAACGTTTTCCGCGAAATTTAGCATTTTGACATTTGCCGACCTCTGGAGCCTCAATTATTGACCTTATATCAAATCTAAGGACATGTTGCCGAAATAACGTTTCAAGGGCTTTTCAGTGCTCTTTCCCTTATGTGCCTAACTATCTTAGTTACCGAGCTATCCCGGATTATGTGAAGCAATACTCAATTTACTCGAAATATGGGAAGATTTGACCTGTTTCGACCTCTAGTAACCTCAATATTGACCTGATCAAAAAATCACCTGATTATTTTCTATAATACTCGTCACGACCTACCTAACGGCGTTTTCCACTCCTCGCTACGTTGCGTAGTTTTCGCGATCTCCTGGGGGGGGGGGGGGGCGGTTATCCGCCCTCGCCCCTCCCCCTCGCCCTGTCGGTTCTAAGTTGGCTCAGACCCCCGTCGGTGCGAGGGTTAAAGGGAATAGGTCACCTTGAAAGTTGTCTTGAAGTTCAACCATTAGGTGCATCTTGAACTCAAAACTATGAATATGACTTTGGTTTGGACAACTGATGGATATATGTGGAGAAAGAAGTAAGTTTCTCCTTCTATTTCACGAGAAATCGTACGATAGCAGCTGGCGTTCTGTCTCCGCCCCGCTCCGCCTGACGCCAAGTACAGTCTCTGACAAGGGGCCACCGCGCCGCCCGGGCGGCTGAGCGGATATTAACGAGGCGTCGTGACCAGAGACTACGTGCCAGAGAGTGTACCTGCCTCCGGCGGCGCGGCGGCGAGCGTTCATTCCCCGATCGTGGCCCGGAACAGCGGGATTGAAATCGGGCCCACTAGTCCTGTGTCGAAATTACTTAACGTAGAGAGGTAATTCTTTCACCACAAACCATTTTTAGATCTGCTCTACAAATCTGCTATCTCAGTCCAAAACCCCATGTTAAAGGTGAACTATTCCCTTTAAAGGGAATGTTTCACCTTTGTATTGGTTTTGAACTGAGCTAGCTATTATCTTGGGCCGTTATTGAAATGTCTAAATTTCTATGTTCATTTTCCCCCAAACTTACCCGTTTTTAAGCAATTGAATTTACCATTTGCAAAATGCACCCAGGCTGGTGCAGCCGCTGATTGGCTGACAGCCACCTTGTCAGCTAATCCCACTTAATCAGCCAATCAGCAGCGGCCTATAGCTCAATAATGACGTCATCAGCCCAAATAAAAAACTTAATTTTTATCAAGTTAAGTGACTTTTCGAGAGACAAAATATCACAGTCGTTTTCAACAGCGCTTACTTCATATCTTCGACTACAACCAGCGTATATTTGACAACTTTCATAAAGGTGAAACATTCCCTTTAAAGGGAATAGTTCACTTTTAACATTGGGTTTTGGACTGATATAGCAGATTTGTAGAGCAGATCTAAAAATGGGTTGTAATTAAAGCATTACCTCCCTCCGTTAAGTAATTTCGACACAGGACTAGTGGGCCTGGTTTCATGTCCGCTGTTCCGGGCCACGATCGGGACATGAACGCTCGCCGCCGGAGGCAGGTACACTCTCTGGCACATATTCTCTGATCACGACGCCTCGTTAATATCCGCTCAGCCGCCCGGGCGGCGCGGCGGCCCCTTGTCTGAGACTGTACTTGGCGCCAGGCGGAGCCAGAACGCCAGCTGCTGTCGCACGATTTCTCGTGAAATGCAAAGAGAAACCTACTTATTTCTCCACATATATCCATCAGTTGTCCAAACGAAAGTCATATTCGTAGTTTTGAGCTCAAGATGCACCGTGTGGTTGAATTTCAAGACAACTTTCAAGGTGACCTATTCCCTATAACCTATGCTTCGCTGGGGTATTCAGCCGAACACGCCCCTGGGGGGGGGGGGGACAGATTCTGTCCCCTCATTATCTTCCGAACCAATAACCGCAGCGAGATGACGCGCAAGGAGGCAATCAAAAGAGCTTAATGAGACGCATCTAAGGCATACACAACATTGTTAACATAAGGTCACATGTCAGGTCACAGTCACATCAAAGGTAAAAATTAAGGTATTTAAGTTTTTGGGCCATAGTTTCCATCTAAAGCCTTAATTGCGACTATTATCGGTCCACCACACTGTACACAGTACACGCCATCCACATGTTAGATTGAAAACGCATAACTATCAGCATGACAGAGTAGTCCATGGTCTCAGGATCGTCATATTTGTAGGTATGCAATGTCACCTAATTTGATTGAGCTTCAACATGGAAAACATTGGCGACACATGAAGGAAATTATATACACGAAGTACATTTCTTCCAGCGAAACGTTGCTGGGATAGGGAAGTACTGTACCCCGCCATCTGAAGATAGGGGGACGCGTCCCCTGCGTCCTCGCCCCCCCCCCCCCCCCCCCCTTCCCTTCCTTCCCTCCCCCCCCCGTGGCGCCGCCCCTGGTCAAACATCAAATGGAGCACGCATTAAACACATGCATCTAATACAGATACACAAGAGCTTTCGAGTGTCATTTACTCATGACTGTACTCTCATAATTAATGTAACTTCAGTAAAATTCAACTAAAATCGAGAGAAAAAGATATATATAGTCTGCTAGAACATATACAATATCCGACTCACCGTCTCGGATGGGTGACATGCGTCAACACGTCGCAACACGTTCTCTCACTTCGACGGTCTGGCGCGAAATGGCGCGGGGACGCCGGAGTTGCACGCGCGACGCGCTTCATTGACTTCGTCATGGATTGAATTAGCTATACTGTGCTGTGCATCTGCTAAATATTAAAAATATATATATATATATTGTGCATCTGCTAAATCTATGAGTGTAATATAAGCACTTGTTGGGTGCTGTTTATCCCGCCAAATCTGAAAAGCACTTAATTGGTTCTTTCTCAAGCATCCCATGCGTGTAGAGTACTGCTAACACATGCACAATTAAGAGTAATATGAGCTTGCCAAACACTTCCTTCAGTGCTAGTTGACATTCAAGCTTTGGAAAGTAGCGATTTTGGTAGGAACTGCGGCGCCTTACTGGTTATAGGCAGACATTAAGCATCTCTTTACTTTGAAAACGAACCAGAAGGTGTTTTTGTGTGACTAAAAGTGCTATGGGAAGAAGCATTAACACGCGCCCTGGAGGGGGGGGGCGAAATCCGCCCACCACTCCGGTTTTTCGAGGATAGCGCAAAAACGGCGGCGCAGCGCCGCCGTTTTTTGTATACCTGTTTATAAATGAACTTCCCGCATTATGTAAAATTCTTGGCCTCAGGTCATCTCAGGTCAGGTCACCAGACCAGGTCACGTGATGACCTCAACTCCAAAACGTTTGCAGTAGTACCACAGCCACAGTTTTACGCCGATCGGTTTCAATCTTGCAGGACTTCATAAGGTCATAGATACCAACAATTTGTTTATCTCGGATTTCTAATATCGGTGACCTAAGGTCAGGTCAATTTTGTGACCGCCAACACGGTGTTATCCATAACTATCGACATAATGAAGATAGAGAAGAGAAAACGGTACCAATATGTTTGTCTCGTCAAGACACGTCTCCAAATATGCAACATGACCAACTTGGGTCACCACTTGACCTTGACCTGAGGTCAAATTTTTCAGTTGACCTAACCCGAGCACCATTATTATGATTCGAAGCGCCTTGACAAGACACACGCGATGGCGTAAACATTATTGCTTTATCTTTATTAGGTAAAAGGTTATTTGGGGAAAACAGTTTTGAAAACAAAATCACCTTTTTGACATTCGATGACCTCTGCAGCATAAACTATTGACCTGAGCTCAAATCTGAGGACATCCATGTCGATTGCATTTTTCAATGACTTTCGATTGCTTTTTTCCGTTTGCTGCTAACTATCATAGTTCCCGAGATATGTGGGGGTGTTCGAACCGAAGTCTTGAAAACTTGAAAATCTGACCCTTGATAACCTCTGGTGACCTCAATATTGACCTGAAATTTGTTAACGAAATAATTTCGAAAGAACTTGTCTCGAGCTATCTAACGTCGTTTCCCGCTTGTCGCTACGTTGCGTGGTTTTCGAGATCATAGGGGGGGGGGGGGGAATCCGCCCCCCCCCCCCCCCCCCTCCAGGGCGTGTAATTATCAGAGGCCCTCCAGGGCGCGTGTTAAGCGCCATGCGAGCTAAACTTTTTTTGTACAGTGTAGTTTTAAGAACCATCTAAAGTAAAAGCTTTAGGAGCCGAAAGATCATTTTACGTTGCACAACCACTATCGACTAACACCATCAAAAGGGAATGTGGCTTACAACGAGGTGAAAAGATTGTTCTGCTTCATGAGTGTATCATTACTTATTTAGTTTAGCGTATGACTATGTTAACCCGCGAGTTACTGGGGTATATTTCATAACGCGACTTACTGGGGGGGCTATTTTTTACCCCCCCCCCCCCCTCTGATCTCCGGAACTACTGGACCGAATGTAAAAATTCAAACGGCATTCGATATCCCTGGGAAATTTATCGAGGGAAACATAATATTGTTGACCTCGAGGTCACCGATGACGTCACAGGTCAGGTCAAGTACAAAATGTTTGACCGTGTCAAAAGGTTTCGATGGATGGAATTGTCGCGCAAAATTGCTATATTAAACGCATAAGCTGTCGATAAATCGGTATGATTCGTGTGTCTGACACTTCTAAGTACCTTTCTAAGCTGTTTATGACCTTGGGTCAGGTCAAGGTCATCCGAGGTCACGAGGTCAAACTGCATATTACGGTCATTAGGCGTTGTAACACATGTGTATGGGTTTGATTTTCGTCTAGAACGCGAAAAATGACCTTAGAACATTGTTTGTTCCATATAAATAGAAGTAAAAAGCAAAAATGGAAATGCGTTCTTTATGCATAGTAATGCTGAGAAAAGTGGTCGATTTTTGTCATTTAAAGGTCATAACTCGGTCATTTTTAAATATATCGACTTTAAATTTGGTACGCATATTCACCGCATACGTTTCGATCACATATATTCCGGTTTTTTGGATAATTCTGATTTTTTCTTTAAAATTTTGTTTAAAAAAAATGTATTTGGATTTCCCAAAATTTTGAATTGAAAAAAACTCATAAATCTGAGATGGCAGTTTGATAGCCCGGTCTATTGTCAGTAATTTGATGTAAGACAATTGAGTTTATCTTAAACATCGTACCTTTGACAGCGTTGTCCGCAAACCATTATTTTGCAACAAAAACCGAAGAACATGACGTCACTCTGACGTCATTCCCGGTTGACCTATAATAACCTCATATTTTTCCTTTTGCCAACATGTGTAGAATTGATGTGAAAGAAGGTACTGCAAGTTTGGTGACAATAACGGTGTTCATTTAGGAGTTATTGCAAAATAACGGGAGGGGGGGGGGCAAAAAATAGCCCTCCCCCCCCAGTAACTCGCGGGTTAACGTCTGCGACGCCGAACGCTCGCCCACCCCGTCAGATGCATTGCAAGGCTTTCAATAATAATTAAATCTGCAACTCAGCAAATCAACTAAAAGGAATGACACGGTGATACAATCGCTAACACGTTCTTCATCCGTGCATGTATGATGAACAACGTACATTGGTCAGCTGTACATTAGTCAGCTGTAGAACATCAAGAGAACGTCCGGTATTTTCCAGAACAACGTACATTGGTCAGCTGTACATTGGTCAGCTGTAGAACATCAAGAGAACGTCTGGTATTTTCGAACACTACATAAAGCACGGCGACGAAAGGTGCAACGCCGTTCCACAGCGCCAGCGCTGGAAGACATACCCTAGTTGTAAGATAGAGGTCAACAGAGCGGACGAACACCACCAGCCCTGGCCATCGCCATGGCAACCCCCCTTGACCAGGGGACAGCCGCCGCAGTGCCGCCCGGCTAAAGTCAACAAATGCCAGGCGGCCAAACGGTCACCGGGGCACGTTCCCGGCGGCCGGCGCGGCGGGGATCCCGGGGCGGGTGGCGGGCCCGCCGAGCGAGAGAGAGAGAGGGAGCAGCGACCAGCCGACTGCTCCCGGCACTGGGGACCCCGATGGGCCCTGTCGTGTAGTGTGCCAACAACCGCCCGTCACCACGATAGAGACAGAGACGCAAGTCAGAGACGAGCCGCCGACGCCCGCTACTCCGTCAGACCGAGCGGCGGCGGTGGCCGCCGACCCACCCGACGCGACTACCAGCGAGCGGCCGAGGCCGGCGCTCGCCGCAACCGACCGACAACAAGATCGGCACACCTTGCAAGGGGAGGCCGCCACAGCACCTCTGGTCAGCGCTGCCGGCCAGCATCCGGTTGCACAGGCGCGCAACGCAACTGGAGTGATACGCCAACCTCATGGCTCCGATACGATTGGACGCGGGGCCTTATCCATCATGGCGTTGAACATTTTAAGCCTAAAACCTAAGATTTTAGACCTCCGTCATGATTTAGAATTATTAAATTGTGATATTGCTGTGCTCACAGAAACATGGCTTCGCCCCGAAACTTGCTCACGCTTCGTCACGTTCCCGGGGTTTTCTCTGCACCGTGCCGATCGTCCAGACGGTAGTGGTTACGGGGGAATAGCTGTACTGATAAAAAACAATTTGAAAGTAAAACCACTTAAATCAGTTGTAGGTGCCAAAAACGACGGCAAAATAGAAACGTTTTGGTTACAAGTCAGTAACTCGCACGGTCGTCGTTTTAACCTCGGTTGCGTATATAGACCTCCTCGACACACCGTAGCCGCCATATCAGCCGACCTCGATTTTCTTGAAACTCAAGTGCAACGCGTGTTTCTTTCGTCCACTGACAATATTGTAATAACTGGCGACCTTAACTGCAACCTTCTAGCGTCCGACAACGATATATGTAAATCGAGATTTAATCAGTTCCTAGACAGCCTGGCCCTGCACCAGCACGTGACTAGTCCCACATACGAGTCTGGATCTCTACTTGATGTGTTTGTGTCCAATACGGGAAACTTTTTGAGTGACGTATCTGTCTGCCCATGTCCCTATAGTGATCACTGTATCATCCAAGCTAAATTGTCCATCCCCAAGCCTCGCCGTAAGCCGATTTTCGTCTCATCTAGGCGCCTACATCGCATTAATATATCGGCTTTTCACGCTGCTCTCAGAGCCACTGACTGGAGTGGCGTGTTCTCACGCGTGGAAGTGTCAGACCAGTGGTCTGCATTCATAAATTGTCTCCTCCCCATCCTCGACCATCACGCACCTCTAAAACGTATCAAAATTCGTAACCCTTCCGCTCCCCCTGTATCTGACACCACTCGCAACCTGATGGCACAGCGTCGCAGACTTCTTGTCCATAGTGGTAGGACCCTTGAGTTCATTGCGCTTAACAAACAGGTCCGTTCTGCCATTCGTCACGACACAAGGCAGGACATCGCCAGGAGAGTGCGTGAGCTGGGTCCTACCACCATATTTCGGAATGTACGTCAAATCATCGCGGGCAAGAAGTCTGCCGACCGCATCGTGCCAGAAGCCACCCCTGACGAGCTAAACCAGTACTTTGTGGGCGTTGGTCCCCGGGTTGCGAGTGAGGTCCGGGCCAGGGGTGAGCCCCCCTCTCTCCCTGTCCGTCTACCTCGTGTCGGCACATGTGCCTTCAAACTACAGCCTATCTCTCTGTCCGCTCTCCGGTCCTTCCTCAACTCAATGAAAAATTCAGGGGCCTGTGGTGCTGACGGCATCTCTATTCAGGTAATAAAGCTTTGCTTTGCTGCTATCGGTTCCGTTTTACTCCATATCATCAATACTAGCCTATCTTCCGGCGAATACCCAGCGCCCTGGAAACATTTCATTATTCATCCAATACACAAAGCCGGAAGCCAGTCCGAAGCTTCCAATTTTCGCCCTATCTCCATTGTATCTGCCTTCCCAAAGCTCATTGAGCGTATTGTGCAGCGTCAGCTTTACTCATACATGTCGGATAACCACCTGTTCTCCTCATCCCAGCACGGGTTCCGCTCCCTGCTCTCTACTGAGACCGCCCTTCTGACTGTTTCTGATCACATCCTCTCTGCTATTGACCACCAGGAACTCACCCTTCTCTGTCTCCTCGATTTATCCAAGTGCTTTGATGTCATCGACCATTCTATGCTCCTCTCTAAACTACGTACATATAACATCGATCCCACCTGGTTTACATCATACCTCTGCGGTCACACTCAGTCTGTCTGTACGGCTGATGGGAGTGGGAACCTTCATTTCTCCAGGCCTCTCCCCAACTCTATCGGAGTTTTTCAAGGCTCGTCTCTTGGGCCTTTACTTTTTCAAATATTCGCTAACGATATGTGCCTGTTCGCGGGGGATGCTCATGTGGTCCAGTACGCTGATGATACTCAAATTGTGTTATCCGGCAAAAAACACCAACTCAATGATCTGGTCAGTAAATTGGAGGATACCCTGAGTGCACTTGATACCTGGCTTCACTCTCATGGTCTCAAAGTAAATACAAGCAAGACCGAATTAATAGCGTTCGGATCCCGCCAAAATTGTCGCGACCTTCACCCTGTTGCTGTTCAGTTCCGCGAAGACATAGTACAAGAGAGCCCATACGTCACAAATTTAGGTGTTCTGTTTGATAAGCGCTTCACATGGGACTCACACGTGTCTTCCCTGGTAAACAAATGTAGTGGTATCCTCATTGGGCTATCGCACGTGCGGCACAGCATCCCCCGCGAGCTGTTGCCCCTTCTTGTAAATGCCTTGGTCGTTTCACACGTTCGGTACTGTTTAGCAGTATTTGGCAATGGCTCGCAGAGGAACATACAACGCATTGACAAAATTCTAAATTTTGCCCTTCGAGTCATATCTGGCAAACGTAAATTTGATCACATCTCTGACGTGCGAGCTGAGCTTGGCTGGCCCACTGCCCAGCAGCTATACAGACAGCACTCCCTAAATCTACTACACAAAATTCGAAACACCGGGGAACCACAGGCTCTTGCTTCCCAGCTTCATGTCAATTCTGATCTCCGCTCCCGCTCTACGCGACAGAACTCTGACCTGGCCCTTCCACGCGTGAGGACAGAGGCTGGCAAGCGCCGCTTTCTATATCATGTTGTGCAAAATTACAATGAGCTGCCTTTAGCGACACGTCACTCAGCCATGCCCGCATTCAAAAGAGCGATACAGAACATGCCTCAACCAGAGTAGCCTGATGTATATAATGTAATGTGCGTGTGAGAGCATTGCAGTGTATGTGATGTAATGTGTATGTGAGAGTATTGAAGTATGTGCTGTATGGGAGTATGTGCTGTAGTGAAACTGTCTTCATTTTATATTAGGATGAG
This sequence comes from Chirona hameri, assembly GCA_036785665.1. Classification (NCBI taxonomy): domain Eukaryota; kingdom Metazoa; phylum Arthropoda; class Thecostraca; order Balanomorpha; family Balanidae; genus Chirona; species Chirona hameri. The sequence goes on along the minus strand of JAXIVJ010010884.1, from coordinate 3,378 downwards.
TGTATCATTCGTGTTGTCCATGCTTTTATGTGGCCCCGGAATAGCCCGCTTCGGCGTGGATGGGGTCCAACGTCAAATACAAAATGTCAAATACAGGTGCAACGCCGTTCCACAGCGCCAGCGCTGGAAGACATACCCTAGTTGGAAGATAGAGGTGCAACGCCGTTCCACAGCGCCAGCGCTGGAAGACATACCCTAGTTGTAAGATAGAGGTGTAACGCCGTTCCACAGCGCCAGCGCTGGAAGACATACCCTAGTTGTAAGATAGAGGTGCAACGCCGTTCCACAGCGCCAGCGCTGGAAGACATACCCTAGTTGTAAGATAGAGGTGCAACGCCGTTCCACAGCGCCAGCGCTGGAAGACATACCCTAGTTGTAAGATAGAGGTGCAACGCCGTTCCACAGCGACAGCGCTGGAAGACATACCCTAGTTGTAAGATGGAGGTGCAACGCCGTTCCACAGCGCCAGCGCTGGAAGACATACCCTAGTTGTAAGATAGGTGGAGGTTATCAAGACAAGCAGGATTTCATTCACGTCTTTCTTCAGCTAAACTGTCAAAAAAGCAGGCCCACGTAGTTTTGCACATCTTAATTTCAAGTGAGACACACCCTAATGGCAATCATGTAGACTCAGGTACCATCGGAGTTTGAACTTAACATCCTAAATAAATTATCTCTTCGGTTGTGAGAAAGAGGGACCCCGGCACATTCAACGCCCTTGCATGATTATGTCGCGACCTGGCACACACACACACACACACACACACACACACACACACACACACACACACACACACACACACACACACACACACACACACACACACACACACACACACACACACACACACACACACACACACACACACACACACACACACACACACACACACACACACACACACACACACACACACACACACACACACACACACACACACACACACACACACACACACACACACACACACACACACACACACACACACACACACACACACACACACACACACACACACACACACACACACACACACACACACACACACACACACACACACACACACACACACACACACACACACACACACACACACACACACACACACACACACACACACACACACACACACACACACACACACACACACACACACACACACACACACACACACACACACACACACACACACACACACACACACACACACACACACACACACACACACACGCGCGCGCGCGCGCGCACGCGCACGCGCACGCGCACGCACGCGCACGCACACGCACACACATGCACACGCACACGCACACGCACACGCACACGCACACGCACACGCACACGCACACGCACACGCACACGCACACGCACACGCACACGCACACGCACACGCACACGCACACGCACACGCACACGCACACGCGCACGCGCACGCGCACGCGCACGCGCACGCGCACGCGCACGCGCACGCGCACGCGCACACGCACACGCACACGCACACGCACACGCGCGCACACCCACACACACACACACACACACACACACACACACACACACACACACACACACACACACACACACACACACACACACACACACACACACACACACACACACACACACACACACACACACACGCACGCACGCACGCACGCACGCACGCACGCACGCACGCACGCACGCACACTGGTAAGCACGGCGGAGTGAGGACTCTGAAGAATTACGGCGGAGTGAGGACTATCTCAACCACCCTCTAAAATTGTTGTAGAGGGGGCGGAATGGGCTTATTGTGATGCGGAAGACGAGTAGATTGCGATGGCAGCCATTTGAACAGTGCAAGTATAATAGACTGAACCCGTATGGTGAAGCGAAGTGATGACCGGACTCAGTGACGTAATTATGACGTCACCCATATACACACCAAGTACACACCAAAGTGAGGACCGGTTCCCAGATAGTTGGATATTTTGGACGAGATCTTAAGGTGTGTTTATGTCATGATCAATTGGAACACTTGTGTGACCTTATGCAAACAGAGCCTACTTCCAGAAAAAGCCACAACATTATTTTGTATTGAGTTATTGATGAAACAAATTATTAATCGACCAATGTTTCCGCTACAAATAACTTCCCACTGCTGACCAACGGGGCCATGCGAATCGGCCACCCCGCTCACGCATCAGACGTGAACGAACCTGAACCTTTACCGCCAATCTGCATCTGTCTAAACTTAGCACCTTTTTGCCATTTCCATCCAGCCATTTTTGCATCCTGCCAGCCTACAAGCGCAGAGGCGGAACTTTTTGTTTTTAGTTGGGGTTGTAATAGAGTTGGCGACCGGGGGGGGGGGGGGGTAAAAGCGACTCAAGAAAAACAAAACACGAAAAATTTGCAAAATGGGAAATAGTTCAAAAATATTTAGTAGAAAATAGAAGTTAGACATAGGTTTTATTTTATTGTATTTATTTTTAACATAGGTTTTATTATCTGTTTGATTTTCACAAACAGTCAAATGCAACGTCTATCATCCCTGTTGTATCATTAGACTTTCCATCAAATCATTTACGCCAATTTTGGGGTATATACATATACACGCAATCACTGTGTTCCATAACAATGTCAAGCCAAGGAGAGCATAACAATCAATTTGAGCATATTTGACCTAATTTGACCTTGGAGATATTAATCTAGTCATGGAATTTGCACATTACAGATTCCCCATAGAACCTCTCCACCCTACAATTTGTGTTATTGTATTTCTTATCGGGGCCTTTATCTCCCCCCCCCCCCCCCACCCTCCTCCAGTGCGTGTAATTTTCAGAGGCCCTCCAGGGCGCATGTTAATAAAACCCTATACCTCTATACAGTTCTACCTTGCATCTCACGTTCCAAAGAACATAGTAATGCACGTTAGTACACACTTCCTGTCTTTGAAACGAAGTTATGGATCAAATTACTGATTATCAATTGCTCCCTCACGTTTGTTTTGCTCCCTCACGTATATCACAATATCTCGGTTAACTACCGCCAATGTCGTCCCCAATCTTGCAGTACCCTCTTTCACATCAAGTATCGCTCACTAAACGGCTAAACGTTTTAGCAATAACAAGGACAAAATGCCAAAGCCTCTTGCCATTTTCGCACATACTCCTATTCTGAACTCCAGACGAAACACGTTAACATTTAATTCCAACTGGCTATTTGGTCGTTCGAGTTGGAAGGGGACAATAATATTTTTCTTCTTCTCCTGTTAAGCAAAAAGCTCCATGAATAGAGGTAATTCGTCACGATTCGTCACAATTATATATATATATATATATATATATATATATATATATATATATATATATATATATATATATATATATATATATATATAT
>JAXIVJ010010883.1:15000-45614 GCA_036785665.1 Chirona hameri | reverse complement strand
TAAAAAAACATTAATTTGTGTTCAATGGCGATTCTGACGATATATAGGTTTCTATAATTCGAATTATTACGAGCGAGCGCGAAGCGCTCGCTGGTCCTTCCGTGGTGTATGGGAAACATCTGATTATGAGCGGCCCGGCCCGGCCCATGGCGACGCTTTTGAGAAGCTCATATCTCTGCAACCGCACGTCTGATTGACTAGCGGACTTCTTTGCTGAGCAGCCCCATCTACTCTACCCTGTTTGGGACTAGTGCCGACTCATGTGAGCGACTACCACTGCGCATGGCGCGTGCCGCGTGGCGCGTGCCGCGTGGCGCGTGCCGCGTGCCGCGTGCCGCGTGAGGGGTGTTGAGTGTTGAAAAGTATTTTCTCGCAATAACTCCGCAACGGCTGGGCTCAGCCGCCACTTTCACACAACTCAGGGGTGGGGTGACTGCACGTGCGCACGTGCACACCCCTATTCTATATCTCAGGAACGGCTGAGCCGATTGTGTTCAAATTTGGTGTGTGGTTAGGGACCTCTCATGCGCCAGTTTCCCACAAGTCAGGGGTGGGTGGCTCTGCACGTGCGCACGTGCGCACTCCTCTTCTGTATCTCAGGAACGGCTGAGCCGATTGTGTTCAAATTTGGTGTGTGGTTAGGGACCTCTCAGCCGCCGCCTTTCCACCAGTCGGGTGGGGGTGGCTTTGCATGTGCGCACGTGCACACCCCTATTCTATATATCTGCAACGGCTGAGCCGATTGTGTTCAAATTTGGTGTGTGGTTAGGGACTTCTCAGCCCCCACTTTCCCACAAGTCAAAGGTGGGTGCCTCTGCACGTGCGCACCTTTTTTGTATCTCAGAAACTACTTGCCCGATCGAGTTGAAATTGCCCATACATTTCCTTCGCGCTCGCTCGTTCATCGCCAACTACGGCGTCTTACTGGTTTATATGGGAGATGTCGCCCGCTGAAAATTAGAGCTTTGCGCGACATCGAAAAGATGCCTGAGGCTATAACTCGAAAACCATTCAACGGACGAAGCTGAAAATTGCATAGCGTGAATGTACGGCCCAGATAACCCCCGACACGTATTCGGTATTTTCATCGAAATATGAGAAGTAGTGTGTTATGTCTTGGTCGATCTGACGAGGACTGCACCGGGTAACCTCAGGTCACGTGACGTTGAGGTCACAGAGCGACTACAAGGCTCATGTTATATATCATTGAAATCAGTTCGACGAGATAAGCATAGTGCCGTTGAATTGAGCTCTCTAGCACAATCACGTGCAAAGTTATTACCAAAGACAGTGATCATGATTTTTCCAAATACAAAAATATAAATACAATATTTTGAGAAAAACACATCTCCATTTTTTTACCATCGAAGACTTATGTATCGAAGTCGGTTCTGCCATGGTAAAAAATCGCATTTGAATTGGGTACATGATAAAATCACGTGATTTTACCTAATATCACGTGTTGAAATTCCAAAATTTTGGAATTTTCCAAAAGTATTTCTATCATATTAATCTATGGTTCTTGATGATTCTGATGATATATATGTTTATATGACTCACATGATTGAGATGGGAGATATTGCCCGCTGAAAATGAGAGTTTTGCACGACATTGCAAAGTTGCCCGAGGCTGTAACTCGAAAACTATTTGAAGGACGAGGCAGCAAATGTCACAGCGTGAATCTATGGCCCAGTTAAGCCCCAATGCATAGTTTTATCGAAATCTGAGACATAGGGTGTTATTTCGAAATTTGTTTGGTCGATCTGTCCTGGAATGCCCCAGCCGTCGGTGCGAAACCCGCACATTATGGTGTTGGTAGTGATGGGTCCGTGTATCGAATGTCGATTACAATTCGGAGTCTGAATTGTCTGTGTTTAATTGCCAGAACCCACGGATGTCCCGATGATTAGTGCTTCTTTGTATACTTTGTGTCCTGTACACAGCAGATGTGCAGTTGTTTTCCGGCCGTCCGACTCTGATCGCCGGCCGTGTCGTGTATCTCTCGTATCTCTCGCCAGGTACGGCTTCAACTCGGAGGGCCACGCGGCGGTGAAGGAGCGGCTGCGCGCCCGTCAGTCGGCCGGCGGTCTGGTCGGCGTCAACCTCGGCAAGAACAAGCTGTCCGCCGACGCCGACGCCGACTACGTGGCCGGCATCAAATCGTTCGCCGGGCTGGCCTCCTACTTCGTCATCAACGTCTCCAGGTGAGATGACACGGCGATGACACTGAGCTGGACGGCGATGACACTGAGCAGGACGGGATGACACTGAGCTGGACGGCGATGACACTGAGCTGGACGGCGATGACACTGAGCTGGACGGCGATGACACTGAGCTGGACGGCGATGACACTGAGCTGGACGGCGATGCCACTGAGCTGGACGGCGATGACACTGAGCTGGACGGCGATGCCACTGAGCTGGACGGCGATGACACTGAGCTGGACGGCGATGACACTGAGCTGGACGGCGATGACACTGAGCTGGACGGCGATGACACTGAGCTGGACGGCGATGACACTGAGCTGGACGGCGATGACACTGAGCTGGACGGCGATGACACTGAGCAGGACGGCGATGACACTGAGCTGGACGGCAATGGCACTGAGCTGGACGGCGATGACACTGAGCTGGACGGCGATGACACTGAGCTGGACGGCGATGACACTGAGCTGGACGGCGATGACACTGAGCTGTACGGCGATGACACTGAGCTGGACGGCGATGCCACTGAGCTGGACGGCGATGCCACTGAGCTGGACGGCGATGACACTGGGCTGGACGGCGATGACACTGAGCTGGACGGCGATGGCACTGAGCTGGATGGCGATGGCACTGAGCAGGACGGCGATGACACTGAGCTGGACGGCAATGACACTGAGCTGGACGGCGATTACACTGAGCTTTACGGCGATGACACTGAGCAGGACGGCGATGACACTGAGATGGACGGCGATGCCACTGAGCTGGATGGCGATGACACTGAGCTGGACGGCGATGACACTGAGCTGGACGGCGATGACACTGAGCAGGACGGCGATGACACTGAGCTGGACGGCGATGACACTGAGCTGGACGGCGATGACACTGAGCTGGACGGCGATGACACTGAGCAGGACGGCGATGACACTGAGCTGGACGGCGATGACACTGAGCTGGACGGCGATGACACTGAGCGGGAAGGCGATGACACAGCTTCACGGCGATGACACTGAGCTGGACGGCGATGACACTGAGCTGGACGGCGATGACACTGAGCTTCACGGCGATGACACTGAGCTGGACGGCGATGACACTGAGCTGGACGGCGATGACACTGAGCTGGACGGCGATGACACTGAGCTTCACGGCGATGACACTGAGCTGGACGGCGATGACACAGCTGGACGGCGATGACACTGAGCTGGACGGCGATGACACTGAGCTGGATGGCGATGACACTGAGCTGAACGGCGATGACACTGAGCTGAACGGCGATGACACTGAGCTGGACGGCGATGACACTGAGCTGGACGGCGATGACACTGAGCTGGACGGCGATGACACTGAGCTGGACGGCGATGACACTGAGCTGGACGGCGATGACACTGAGCTGGACGGCGATGACACTGGGCTGGACGGCGATGACACTGAGCTGGACGGCGATGACACTGAGCTGGACGGCGATGACACTGAGCTGGACGGCGATGACACTGAGCTGGACGGCGATGCCACTGAGCTGGACGGCGATGACACTGAGCTGGACGGCGATGACACTGAGCTGGACAGCGATGACACTGAGCTGGACGGCGATGACACTGAGCTGGACGGCGATGACACTGAGCTGGACGACGATGACACTGAGCTGGACGACGATGACACTGAGCTGGACGGCGATGACACTGAGCTAGACGGCGACCTATCGGTGGAGCCGTCCAGACGTCAGTCACTGGCACACAACTCAGCTAGTGGTACAGATCAGGGTCCTAGGATTGCTTTGAAGCCAGGATGCGGAGTGGAAAATTCGGCCAAAAAAAATCACCATAAAGTGCAAAATTCAGCCTAAAAAAGGTCATATGATGTATTCGGCTTTGCCAAAACAACCCATCAGAATCAGCTGTTAGACATGGCAGTACTTCCCTAACCTTGTTTTCATCCACAGGTTAATATTAACATTAATAATATCAGTGCTGAGTTATCGTTATCCAATTACCAATACATCCTGATTTAGGGAGTGGAAAATTCACAGTAAAACTGGGGAAAGAGTGGACAAATATCACCCACAGGGTGTCGTTTTCCACCCCAATTTTGCAATCCTAGGACACTGGTACAGATAGCTGTCTCGCCTAGGACACTGGTACAGATAGCTGTCTCGCCTAGGACACTGGTACAGATAGCTGTCTCGCCTAGGACACTGGTACAGATAGCTGTCTCGCCTAGGACACTGGTACAGATAGCTGTCTCGCCTAGGACACTGGTACAGATAGCTGTCTCGCCTAGGACACTGGTACAGATAGCTGTCTCGCCTAGGACACTGGTACAGATAGCTGTCTCGCCTAGGACACTGGTACAGATAGCTGTCTCGCCTAGGACACTGGTACAGATAGCTGTCTCGCCTAGGACACTGGTACAGATAGCTGTCTCGCCTAGGACACTGGTACAGATAGCTGTCTCGCCTAGGACACTGGTACAGATAGCTGTCTCGCCTAGGACACTGGTACAGATAGCTGTCTCGCCTAGGACACTGGTACAGATAGCTGTCTCGCCTAGGACACTGGTACAGATAGCTGTCTCGCCTAGGACACTGGTACAGATAGCTGTCTCGCCTAGGACACTGGTACAGATAGCTGCCTCGCCTAGGACACTGGTACAGATAGCTGTCTCGCCTAGGACACTGGTACAGATAGCTGCCTCGCCTAGGACACTGGTACAGATAGCTGTCTCGCCTAGGACACTGGTACAGATAGCTGTCTCGCCTAGGACACTGGTACAGATAGCTGTCTCGCCTAGGACACTGGTACAGATAGCTGTCTCGCCTAGGACACTGGTACAGATAGCTGTCTCGCCTAGGACACTGGTACAGATAGCTGTCTCGCCTAGGACACTGGTACAGATAGCTGTCTCGCCTAGGACACTGGTACAGATAGCTGTCTCGCCTAGGACACTGGTACAGATAGCTGTCTCGCCTAGGACACTGGTACAGATAGCTGTCTCGCCTAGGACACTGGTACAGATAGCTGTCTCGCCTAGGACACTGGTACAGATAGCTGTCTCGCCTAGGACACTGGTACAGATAGCTGTCTCGCCTAGGACACTGGTACAGATAGCTGTCTCGCCTAGGACACTGGTACAGATAGCTGTCTCGCCTAGGACACTGGTACAGATAGCTGTCTCGCCTAGGACACTGGTACAGATAGCTGTCTCGCCTAGGCCACTGGTACAGATAGCTGTCTCGCCTAGGACACTGGTACAGATAGCTGTCTCGCCTAGGACACTGGTACAGATAGCTGTCTCGCCTAGGACACTGGTACAGATAGCTGTCTCGCCTAGGACACTGGTACAGATAGCTGTCTCGCCTAGGACACTGGTACAGATAGCTGTCTCGCCTAGGACACTGGTACAGATAGCTGTCTCGCCTAGGACACTGGTACAGATAGCTGTCTCGCCTAGGACACTGGTACAGATAGCTGTCTCGCCTAGGACACTGGTACAGATAGCTGTCTCGCCTAGGACACTGGTACAGATAGCTGTCTCGCCTAGGACACTGGTACAGATAGCTGTCTCGCCTAGGACACTGGTACAGATAGCTGTCTCGCCTAGGACACTGGTACAGATAGCTGTCTCGCCTAGGACACTGGTACAGATAGCTGTCTCGCCTAGGACACTGGTACAGATAGCTGTCTCGCCTAGGACACTGGTACAGATAGCTGTCTCGCCTAGGACACTGGTACAGATAGCTGTCTCGCCTAGGACACTGGTACAGATAGCTGTCTCGCCTAGGACACTGGTACAGATAGCTGTCTCGCCTAGGACACTGGTACAGATAGCTGTCTCGCCTAGGACACTGGTACAGATAGCTGTCTCGCCTAGGACACTGGTACAGATAGCTGTCTCGCCTAGGACACTGGTACAGATAGCTGTATCGCCTAGGACACTGGTACAGATAGCTGTCTCGCCTAGGACACTGGTACAGATAGCTGTCTCGCTTAGGACACTGGTACAGATAGCTGTCTCGCCTAGGACACTGGTACAGATAGCTGCCTCGCCTAGGACACTGGTACAGATAGCTGCCTCGCCTAGGACACTGGTACAGATAGCTGTCTCGCCTAGGACACTGGTACAGATAGCTGTCTCGCCTAGGACACTGGTACAGATAGCTGTCTCGCCTAGGACACTGGTACAGATAGCTGTCTCGCCTAGGACACTGGTACAGATAGCTGTCTCGCCTAGGACACTGGTACAGATAGCTGTCTCGCCTAGGACACTGGTACAGATAGCTGTCTGGCCTAGGACACTGATACAGATAGCTGTCTCGCCTAGGACACTGGTACAGATAGCTGTCTCGCCTAGGACACTGGTACAGATAGCTGTCTCGCCTAGGACACTGGTACAGATAGCTGTCTCGCCTAGGACACTGGTACAGATAGCTGTCTCGCCTAGGACACTGGTACAGATAGCTGTCTCGCCTAGGACACTGGTACAGATAGCTGTCTCGCCTAGGACACTGGTACAGATAGCTGTCTCGCCTAGGACACTGGTACAGATAGCTGTCTCGCCTAGGACACTGGTACAGATAGCTGTCTCGCCTAGGACACTGGTACAGATAGCTGTCTCGCCTAGGACACTGGTACAGATAGCTGTCTCGCCTAGGACACTGGTACAGATAGCTGTCTCGCCTAGGACACTGGTACAGATAGCTGTCTCGCCTAGGACACTGGTACAGATAGCTGTCTCGCCTAGGACACTGGTACAGATAGCTGTCTCGCCTAGGACACTGGTACAGATAGCTGTCTCGCCTAGGACACTGGTACAGATAGCTGTCTCGCCTAGGACACTGGTACAGATAGCTGTCTCGCCTAGGACACTGGTACAGATAGCTGTCTCGCCTAGGACACTGGTACAGATAGCTGTCTCGCCTAGGACACTGGTACAGATAGCTGTCTCGCCTAGGACACTGGTACAGATAGCTGTCTCGCCTAGGACACTGGTACAGATAGCTGTCTCGCCTAGGACACTGGTACAGATAGCTGTCTCGCCTAGGACACTGGTACAGATAGCTGTCTCGCCTAGGACACTGGTACAGATAGCTGTCTCGCCTAGGACACTGGTACAGATAGCTGTCTCGCCTAGGACACTGGTACAGATAGCTGTCTCGCCTAGGACACTGGTACAGATAGCTGTCTCGCCTAGGACACTGGTACAGATAGCTGTCTCGCCTAGGACACTGGTACAGATAGCTGTCTCGCCTAGGACACTGGTACAGATAGCTGTCTCGCCTAGGACACTGGTACAGATAGCTGTCTCGCCTAGGACACTGGTACAGATAGCTGTCTCGCCTAGGACACTGGTACAGATAGCTGTCTCGCCTAGGACACTGGTACAGATAGCTGTCTCGCCTAGGACACTGGTACAGATAGCTGTCTCGCCTAGGACACTGGTACAGATAGCTGTCTCGCCTAGGACACTGGTACAGATAGCTGTCTCGCCTAGGACACTGGTACAGATAGCTGTCTCGCCTAGGACACTGGTACAGATAGCTGTCTCGCCTAGGACACTGGTACAGATAGCTGTCTCGCCTAGGACACTGGTACAGATAGCTGTCTCGCCTAGGACACTGGTACAGATAGCTGTCTCGCCTAGGACACTGGTACAGATAGCTGTCTCGCCTAGGACACTGGTACAGATAGCTGTCTCGCCTAGGACACTGGTACAGATAGCTGTCTCGCCTAGGACACTGGTACAGATAGCTGTCTCGCCTAGGACACTGGTACAGATAGCTGTCTCGCCTAGGACACTGGTACAGATAGCTGTCTCGCCTAGGACACTGGTACAGATAGCTGTCTCGCCTAGGACACTGGTACAGATAGCTGTCTCGCCTAGGACACTGGTACAGATAGCTGTCTCGCCTAGGACACTGGTACAGATAGCTGTCTCGCCTAGGACACTGGTACAGATAGCTGTCTCGCCTAGGACACTGGTACAGATAGCTGTCTCGCCTAGGACACTGGTACAGATAGCTGTCTCGCCTAGGACACTGGTACAGATAGCTGTCTCGCCTAGGACACTGGTACAGATAGCTGTCTCGCCTAGGACACTGGTACAGATAGCTGTCTCGCCTAGGACACTGGTACAGATAGCTGTCTCGCCTAGGACACTGGTACAGATAGCTGTCTCGCCTAGGACACTGGTACAGATAGCTGTCTCGCCTAGGACACTGGTACAGATAGCTGTCTCGCCTAGGACACTGGTACAGATAGCTGTCTCGCCTAGGACACTGGTACAGATAGCTGTCTCGCCTAGGACACTGGTACAGATAGCTGTCTCGCCTAGGACACTGGTACAGATAGCTGTCTCGCCTAGGACACTGGTACAGATAGCTGTCTCGCCTAGGACACTGGTACAGATAGCTGTCTCGCCTAGGACACTGGTACAGATAGCTGTCTCGCCTAGGACACTGGTACAGATAGCTGTCTCGCCTAGGACACTGGTACAGATAGCTGTCTCGCCTAGGACACTGGTACAGATAGCTGTCTCGCCTAGGACACTGGTACAGATAGCTGTCTCGCCTAGGACACTGGTACAGATAGCTGTCTCGCCTAGGACACTGGTACAGATAGCTGTCTCGCCTAGGACACTGGTACAGATAGCTGTCTCGCCTAGGACACTGGTACAGATAGCTGTCTCGCCTAGGACACTGGTACAGATAGCTGTCTCGCCTAGGACACTGGTACAGATAGCTGTCTCGCCTAGGACACTGGTACAGATAGCTGTCTCGCCTAGGACACTGGTACAGATAGCTGTCTCGCCTAGGACACTGGTACAGATAGCTGTCTCGCCTAGGACACTGGTACAGATAGCTGTCTCGCCTAGGACACTGGTACAGATAGCTGTCTCGCCTAGGACACTGGTACAGATAGCTGTCTCGCCTAGGACACTGGTACAGATAGCTGTCTCGCCTAGGACACTGGTACAGATAGCTGTCTCGCCTAGGACACTGGTACAGATAGCTGTCTCGCCTAGGACACTGGTACAGATAGCTGTCTCGCCTAGGACACTGGTACAGATAGCTGTCTCGCCTAGGACACTGGTACAGATAGCTGTCTCGCCTAGGACACTGGTACAGATAGCTGTCTCGCCTAGGACACTGGTACAGATAGCTGTCTCGCCTAGGACACTGGTACAGATAGCTGTCTCGCCTAGGACACTGGTACAGATAGCTGTCTCGCCTAGGACACTGGTACAGATAGCTGTCTCGCCTAGGACACTGGTACAGATAGCTGTCTCGCCTAGGACACTGGTACAGATAGCTGTCTCGCCTAGGACACTGGTACAGATAGCTGTCTCGCCTAGGACACTGGTACAGATAGCTGTCTCGCCTAGGACACTGGTACAGATAGCTGTCTCGCCTAGGACACTGGTACAGATAGCTGTCTCGCCTAGGACACTGGTACAGATAGCTGTCTCGCCTAGGACACTGGTACAGATAGCTGTCTCGCCTAGGACACTGGTACAGATAGCTGTCTCGCCTAGGACACTGGTACAGATAGCTGTCTCGCCTAGGACACTGGTACAGATAGCTGTCTCGCCTAGGACACTGGTACAGATAGCTGTCTCGCCTAGGACACTGGTACAGATAGCTGTCTCGCCTAGGACACTGGTACAGATAGCTGTCTCGCCTAGGACACTGGTACAGATAGCTGTCTCGCCTAGGACACTGGTACAGATAGCTGTCTCGCCTAGGACACTGGTACAGATAGCTGTCTCGCCTAGGACACTGGTACAGATAGCTGTCTCGCCTAGGACACTGGTACAGATAGCTGTCTCGCCTAGGACACTGGTACAGATAGCTGTCTCGCCTAGGACACTGGTACAGATAGCTGTCTCGCCTAGGACACTGGTACAGATAGCTGTCTCGCCTAGGACACTGGTACAGATAGCTGTCTCGCCTAGGACACTGGTACAGATAGCTGTCTCGCCTAGGACACTGGTACAGATAGCTGTCTCGCCTAGGACACTGGTACAGATAGCTGTCTCGCCTAGGACACTGGTACAGATAGCTGTCTCGCCTAGGACACTGGTACAGATAGCTGTCTCGCCTAGGACACTGGTACAGATAGCTGTCTCGCCTAGGACACTGGTACAGATAGCTGTCTCGCCTAGGACACTGGTACAGATAGCTGTCTCGCCTAGGACACTGGTACAGATAGCTGTCTCGCCTAGGACACTGGTACAGATAGCTGTCTCGCCTAGGACACTGGTACAGATAGCTGTCTCGCCTAGGACACTGGTACAGATAGCTGTCTCGCCTAGGACACTGGTACAGATAGCTGTCTCGCCTAGGACACTGGTACAGATAGCTGTCTCGCCTAGGACACTGGTACAGATAGCTGTCTCGCCTAGGACACTGGTACAGATAGCTGTCTCGCCTAGGACACTGGTACAGATAGCTGTCTCGCCTAGGACACTGGTACAGATAGCTGTCTCGCCTAGGACACTGGTACAGATAGCTGTCTCGCCTAGGACACTGGTACAGATAGCTGTCTCGCCTAGGACACTGGTACAGATAGCTGTCTCGCCTAGGACACTGGTACAGATAGCTGTCTCGCCTAGGACACTGGTACAGATAGCTGTCTCGCCTAGGACACTGGTACAGATAGCTGTCTCGCCTAGGACACTGGTACAGATAGCTGTCTCGCCTAGGACACTGGTACAGATAGCTGTCTCGCCTAGGACACTGGTACAGATAGCTGTCTCGCCTAGGACACTGGTACAGATAGCTGTCTCGCCTAGGACACTGGTACAGATAGCTGTCTCGCCTAGGACACTGGTACAGATAGCTGTCTCGCCTAGGACACTGGTACAGATAGCTGTCTCGCCTAGGACACTGGTACAGATAGCTGTCTCGCCTAGGACACTGGTACAGATAGCTGTCTCGCCTAGGACACTGGTACAGATAGCTGTCTCGCCTAGGACACTGGTACAGATAGCTGTCTCGCCTAGGACACTGGTACAGATAGCTGTCTCGCCTAGGACACTGGTACAGATAGCTGTCTCGCCTAGGACACTGGTACAGATAGCTGTCTCGCCTAGGACACTGGTACAGATAGCTGTCTCGCCTAGGACACTGGTACAGATAGCTGTCTCGCCTAGGACACTGGTACAGATAGCTGTCTCGCCTAGGACACTGGTACAGATAGCTGTCTCGCCTAGGACACTGGTACAGATAGCTGTCTCGCCTAGGACACTGGTACAGATAGCTGTCTCGCCTAGGACACTGGTACAGATAGCTGTCTCGCCTAGGACACTGGTACAGATAGCTGTCTCGCCTAGGACACTGGTACAGATAGCTGTCTCGCCTAGGACACTGGTACAGATAGCTGTCTCGCCTAGGACACTGGTACAGATAGCTGTCTCGCCTAGGACACTGGTACAGATAGCTGTCTCGCCTAGGACACTGGTACAGATAGCTGTCTCGCCTAGGACACTGGTACAGATAGCTGTCTCGCCTAGGACACTGGTACAGATAGCTGTCTCGCCTAGGACACTGGTACAGATAGCTGTCTCGCCTAGGACACTGGTACAGATAGCTGTCTCGCCTAGGACACTGGTACAGATAGCTGTCTCGCCTAGGACACTGGTACAGATAGCTGTCTCGCCTAGGACACTGGTACAGATAGCTGTCTCGCCTAGGACACTGGTACAGATAGCTGTCTCGCCTAGGACACTGGTACAGATAGCTGTCTCGCCTAGGACACTGGTACAGATAGCTGTCTCGCCTAGGACACTGGTACAGATAGCTGTCTCGCCTAGGACACTGGTACAGATAGCTGTCTCGCCTAGGACACTGGTACAGATAGCTGTCTCGCCTAGGACACTGGTACAGATAGCTGTCTCGCCTAGGACACTGGTACAGATAGCTGTCTCGCCTAGGACACTGGTACAGATAGCTGTCTCGCCTAGGACACTGGTACAGATAGCTGTCTCGCCTAGGACACTGGTAAAGATAGCTGTCTCGCCTAGGACACTGGTACAGATAGCTGTCTCGCCTAGGACACTGGTACAGATAGCTGTCTCGCCTAGGACACTGGTACAGATAGCTGTCTCGCCTAGGACACTGGTACATATAGCTGTCTCGCCTAGGACACTGGTACAGATAGCTGTCTCGCCTAGGACACTGGTACAGATAGCTGTCTCGCCTAGGACACTGGTACAGATAGCTGTCTCGCCTAGGACACTGGTACAGATAGCTGTCTCGCCTAGGACACTGGTACAGATAGCTGTCTCGCCTAGGACACTGGTACAGATAGCTGTCTCGCCTAGGACACTGGTACAGATAGCTGTCTCGCCTAGGACACTGGTACAGATAGCTGTCTCGCCTAGGACACTGGTACAGATAGCTGTCTCGCCTAGGACACTGGTACAGATAGCTGTCTCGCCTAGGACACTGGTACAGATAGCTGTCTCGCCTAGGACACTGGTACAGATAGCTGTCTCGCCTAGGACACTGGTACAGATAGCTGTCTCGCCTAGGACACTGGTACAGATAGCTGTCTCGCCTAGGACACTGGTACAGATAGCTGTCTCGCCTAGGACACTGGTACAGATAGCTGTCTCGCCTAGGACACTGGTACAGATAGCTGTCTCGCCTAGGACACTGGTACAGATAGCTGTCTCGCCTAGGACACTGGTACAGATAGCTGTCTCGCCTAGGACACTGGTACAGATAGCTGTCTCGCCTAGGACACTGGTACAGATAGCTGTCTCGCCTAGGACACTGGTACAGATAGCTGTCTCGCCTAGGACACTGGTACAGATAGCTGTCTCGCCTAGGACACTGGCACAGATAGCTGTCTCGCCTAGGACACTGGTACAGATAGCTGTCTCGCCTAGGACACTGGTACAGATAGCTGTCTCGCCTAGGACACTGGTACAGATAGCTGTCTCGCCTAGGACACTGGTACAGATAGCTGTCTCGCCTAGGACACTGGTACAGATAGCTGTCTCGCCTAGGACACTGGTACAGATAGCTGTCTCGCCTAGGACACTGGTACAGATAGCTGTCTCGCCTAGGACACTGGTACAGATAGCTGTCTCGCCTAGGACACTGGTACAGATAGCTGTCGCGAGACACGGCAGCGCGCCATACAAACGGTATATATATATATATATATATCGTGTCCTGCCATTGCCTGCTGCCGCTGCACCTGACTTCCTGTCCTGTCTCTCTGACCTCTGACTTTTGACCTCTGACCTCTGACCTCTGACTTCTGACCTCTGACCTCTGACTTCTGACCTCTGACCTCTGACTTCTGACCTCTGACATGCGACCCCTTTCTGCTCTGACTCCGTGTCTGACCTCTGATCCCCTGTCTGCTCTGACTCTGTGTCTGACCTCTGACCTCTAACCTCTAACCTCTGACCTCTGACCTGTGACCCCTGTCTGCTCTGACTCTGTGTCTGACCTATGACCTCTGACCTCTGACCTGTGACTCCCCTGTCTGCTCTGACTCCGTGTCTGACCTCTGACCTCTCACCTTTGACCTCTGACCCCTGGCTGTTCTGACTCCGTGTCTGACCTCTGACTCTGACCTCTGATCCCCTGTCTGCTCTGATTCCGTGTCTGACCTCTGACCTCTGACCCCTGGCTGTTCTGACTCCGTGTCTGACCTCTGACTCTGACCTCTGATCCCCTGTCTGCTCTGACTCCGTGTCTGACCTCTGACCTCCGACCTCTGACCCCTGTCCGCTCTGAATCCGTGTCTGACCTGTGACCCCTGTCTGCTCTGACTCCGTGTCTGACCCTCCGCCCGCTCTGACTCTGTCTGACCTGTGACCCCTGTCTGCTCTGACTCCTTGTCTGACCTCTGACCTCTGACCCCTGTCCGCTCTGACTCCGTGTCTGACCTGTGACCCCTGTCTGCTCTGACTCCGTGTCTGACCCTCCGCCCGCTCTGACTCTGTGTCTGACCTGTGACCCCTGTCTGCTCTGACTCCGTGTCTGACCCTCCGCCCGCTCTGACTCTGTGTCTGACCTGTGACCCCTGTCCGCTCTGACTCCGTGTCTGACCTGTGATCCGTCTGCTCTGACTCTGTGTCTGACCTGTGACCCCTGTCTGCTCTGACTCCGTGTCTGACCTCTGACTCTGACCTCTGATCCCCTGTCTGCTCTGACTCCGTGTCTGACCTCTGACCTCTGTCCGCTCTGACTCCGTGTCTGACCTGTGACCCCTGTCTGCTCTGACTCCGTGTCTGACCTCTAACCTCTGACCTCTGACCCCTGTCTGCTCTGACTCCGTGTCTGACCTCTGACCTCTGACCTCTGACCCGTCTGATCTGACTCCGTGTCTGACCTCTGACCTCTGACCTCTGACCTCTAACCCCTGTCCGCTCTGACTCCGTGTCTGACCTGTGTCCCCTGTCTGCTCTGACTCCGTGTCTGACCTTTGACCCCTGTCTGCTCTGACTCCGTGTCTGACCCTCCGCCCGCTCTGACTCTGTGTCTGACCTGTGACCCCTGTCCGCTCTGACTCCGTGTCTGACCTGTGATCCGTCTGCTCTGACTCTGTGTCTGACCTGTGACCCCTGTCTGCTCTGACTCCGTGTCTGACCTCTGACTCTGACCTCTGATCCCCTGTCTGCTCTGACTCCGTGTCTGACCTCTGACCTCTGTCCGCTCTGACTCCGTGTCTGACCTGTGACCCCTGTCTGCTCTGACTCCGTGTCTGACCTCTAACCTCTGACCTCTGACCTCTGACCCCTGTCTGCTCTGACTCCGTGTCTGACCTCTGACCTCTGACCTCTGACCCGTCTGATCTGACTCCGTGTCTGACCTCTGACCTCTGACCTCTAACCCCTGTTCGCTCTGACTCCGTGTCTGACCTGTGTCCCCTGTCTGCTCTGACTCCGTGTCTGACCTGTGACCCCTGTCTGCTCTGACTCCGTGTCTGACCTGTGACCCCTGTCTGCTCTGACTCCGTGTCTGACCTCTGACCTATGACCTCCGCCGCTCTGACTCCGTGTCTGACCTCTGACCTCCGTCCGCTCTGACTCCGTGCCTGACCCTCCGCCCGCTCTGACTCCGTGCCTGACCTCTGACCTGTGACCTCCGCCCGCTCTGACTCCGTGCCTGACCTCTGACCTGTGACCTCCGTCCGCTCTGACTCCGTGCCTGATCTCTGACCTCTGACCTCCGCCCGCTCTGACTCTGTGCCTGACCTGTGACCCCCTGTCTGCTCTGACTCCGTGCCTGACCCTCCGCCCTCTCTGACTCCGTGCCTGACCCTCCGCCCGCTCTGACTCCGTGCCTGACCAGTGACCTCTGCCTCCGTGTCTGACCCTCCGCCCACTCTGACTCCGTGCCTGATCTCTGACCTCTGACCTCCGCCCGCTCTGACTCCGTGCCTGACCTGTGACCCCTGTCTGCTCTGACTCCGTGCCTGACCCTCCGCCCGCTCTGACTCCGTGTCTGACCTCTAACCTCTGATTCCGTGCCTGACACTCCGCCGCTCTGACTCCGTGCCTGACCTGTGACCCTCCGCCGCTCTGACTCCGTGCCTGACCCTCCGCCGCTCTGACTCCGTGCCTGACCCTCTGCCGCTCTGACTCCGTGTCTGACCTCTGACCTCTGACTCCGTGCCTGACACTCCGCCCGCTCTGACTCCGTGTCTGACCTGTGACCCTCCGCCGCTCTGACTCCGTGCCTGACCCTCCGCCGCTCTAACTCCGTGCCTGACCCTCCGCCCGCTCTGACTCCGTGCCTGACCCTCCACCCGCTCTGACTCCGTGCCTGACCTGTGACCTCTGACTCCGTGCTTGACCTGTGACCTCCGCCCGCTCTGTGCCTGCAGTCCTAACACGCCCGGCCTGCGGGAGCTGCAGAAGGGTGACGACCTGGAGCGGCTGCTGGACCGGGTGCTGGACGCCCGGGACGCCGCCTGTCCGCCATCATCCCGGCCGCCCGTCCTGCTGAAGATCGCGCCCGACCTCAGCCCCGAGCAGAGGCAACACGTGGCGCAGTGCGCGCTCAACAGACGGGTGAGGGCTCCGCTCCAGCCGAGAGAGAGAGAGAGAAAGCTGAATATATTTCATTGCGGTGATGGGGACGTTTATTTTGGCTCGCTGGATGTGTCAGTGGATACATCTCAGAGTGTGTGACTGCACCTGCGACGATCTGTACCGCTGACCTCTGACCTCTGACCTCTGTGGTGTGTGCCCTGCACCACCTGTGTGGTTTAAGTGCGAGCTGAACCGCGATGATATATCTGTGTGTGCCAGGACCGTCTGGGCGGGCTGATCTTCAGCATCAGAGTATCAGCCGGGACGCTCTGTGAGGCCTGTATAACCTGTGCGGTCTGTATGGCCCAGTGGTGACCGGGCTCGGGTGTTATATGCGCCAGGACCGTCTGGGCGGGCTGATCATCAGTAACACCACCATCAGCCGGGACGCCGGTCTGCGCAGTCCTCACGCCGCCGAGACGGGCGGACTGAGCGGTCGGCCACTGCAACAGCTGGCCACAGACACCATCTCACACATGTACCGGCTCACTAATGGTAAGAGTACACCATATCACACATGTACCGGCTCACTAATAGTAAGAGTACACCATCTCACACATGTACCGGCTCACTAATGGTAAGAGTACACCATCTTACACATGTACCGGCTCACTAATGGTAAGAGTACACCATCTCACACATGTACCGGCTCACTAATGGTAAGAGTACACCATCTTACACATGTACCGGCTCACTAATGGTAAGAGTACACCATCTCACACATGTACCGGCTCACTAATGGTAAGAGTACACCATCTTACACATGTACCGGCTCACTAATGGTAAGAGTACACCATCTCACACATGTACCGGCTCACTAATGGTAAGAGTACACCATCTCACACATGTACCGGCTCACTAATGGTAAGAGTACACCATCTTACACATGTACCGGCTCACTAGTGGTAAGAGTACACCATCTCACACATGTACCGGCTCACTAATGGTAAGAGTACACCATCTCACACATGTACCGGCTCACTAATGGTAAGAGTACACCATCTCACACATGTACCGGCTCACACGCGATAACCACGCTCGACTGCCCAACGATTGCCAGATAGGTCATTCTTGCCTTCAGTTGTTAGTTGCAATGGTGCAGTATGCGCACGCGCAGCATCCCGTGTCGCCACGCTCTTTGATGGCAGCAAGTATCTCATATCAAGTTCGTATGTTATAGTATCGGCCAGCAAAGGGATTCCTGTATCCGTGATAATCGTGCTGTAATGCGTCGTGCTGCCTTCACACTAAGTAAGCTGACACACGTAAGCTGTGTGTTGCTGTTTGGGTGTCGGCAGGCCTGATCACGATCGTGGGCGTTGGCGGTGTGCTCAGCGGGGAGGACGCCTACCGGAAGGTGCGCGCCGGCGCTAGTCTGATCCAGCTGTACACGGCGCTCTCTGTCCGCGGGCCGCCCGTCGTCAGCGACATCAAACGGCAGCTCGCCGAACTACTCACGTAAGCTGACGTCCGCTGTCACCAATTGTGTGACCGGGAAGACCATTCCTGCTGTTGATAAACCTGGAGTTGATAAAGTCCCGATGAACTATGCATTGCATGATCAATGACCAGCTTTTTGTAGTCTAATTTACATACAAATGAAATACAATATTCAAGGGATATTGCCACCTCCGGAAGATTTCTAAAAGCAACTTAAATGAATGGTGGAGATGAACAATCGTGTATGCTCAAGCTCAAACTTGCTCCTGCAGCACCTAAAGTAGGGTATCGGCAATATATTGTATATTTATTTCTGACTACAAAACGTTGGTCCCAGCTGTGCTCAGTACTAGATTCATGATGGCCGCTCTCATCCAGTTTGGCTGTGAAATTGGCGCCCGCCTAAAGCCGAAGTGTCCGAATTCGCAGAGACTTGACCTTGAAAAGTCTATCTGTGTTATAAGGTATTGGTCACAAATCTCCTACTCCCCAAAGTCAAGCCATAGTCATTCTTGCTGTTTTATTCATGTTTTATTATGAAAGGCTATGGTTGTTGAAAATATGATTAACTGTATACGCATTTTAATGTGCACTGACGGAATGGTGATGTTGAGTTGGCAATATTCAAAAGCAAATCATAGTCCACAAAGAACTGATTCTAAATAGTCATGAGGCGACTCCAATTTTACGAATGTGTGCCAATCATGAATGGTGGAAACGTATATTTTTTTATCTAATGGGGGAGTTTCGGGAACCAAATTTTGCAGGTGAAATCGGACACGCTTAATCTACCGATACACACCAAAAAACTCCATATTGGCCTGCGAGGTGGCAATATCCCTTTAACTTAATTGTGCTTGATCTGCCACCTGGACGTAGTTGGATTCCCGGCCTGACCCGTCTCCGTGTGTGTGTCTGTGTGTTCAGGGCGGATGGGTTCAGCAGTGTTCAGGAGGCGGTGGGCGCCGACCACAGACTGTCAGCGGCAGCAGCAGCAGGAGCGGCCTCGGGCACTCACAGCAGCACCGCCGACCAGAGCCGAGAGGTTACCGAGGAGGTCCGGGCCGAACTGAGGGCCGCCGCCGCCAGCTGACCTCCGCTGACTTCCGCTGACCTCCGCTGACATCAGGTGACCTCCGCTGACCTCAGCTGACCCCAGCTGACCTCAGCTGACCTCAGGTGACCTCAACTGACATCAGGTGACCTCTAATGACCTCAACCGACATCAGCTGGCTTCAGCCATCAGGCGACCTCAGCCGACATCAGGTGACCTCTGATGACCTCAGCCGGCATCAGATGATCTCCGCTAACCTCAAGTAACCAAGCTAGCCTCGGCTGACCTGAACTTATTCAGCTGACTCCAGCTGACCTCAGCTGACCTCAGCTGACCTCAGCTGACCTCAGCTGACCTCAGCTGACTCCAGCTGACCTCAGGTAGCAGGGCACAATGTCACGTGATGATGTGGTGCTGCATCTCTGTATGTGCTGAACTGCAGCAGATGATTAGAACTCGCAGCTGTGATGAAATGCAATGTGTCGAGTTAAGACTGCAAACAAGTGTTTTAAGTGCAGGGAAACCCACTCGTTCTGTTAATGCTGATAGCCAAGACTGTGCCACATGAGATTAAATGTGTACATCGATCGTTGCTAACTAGTCCTTGCCACTGAGGTCGAATACTGCTCACACCGTGCACCACAGGCCAGTACAATGAGTATGCATATTGATTACTCGGGCTTCTGTCTGTCCCGGACGATTCATTCCTTGCTTGGCGTATTAAGGCAAACATCAGTTCCTTAGCTGTCAGCCAGTTTGTGAATTTTTAACATACTTTTACTTGATCAATTTAGTATTTTGTCACGAGTCACATTGGGACTACATTCGCCGGTACAAGCCACCAACCACGCGCCATTTCCAGTGCCTCGGCTAGTGCTGCTGCTTTCAAGTAGGTACTATCAAACGTTGGCATCGTGCAAGACGCACTATGAAAGTCGTTCCACACCGCTGGACCTATATTTCATCATTTTCACCGTCGGAATCAAAACTACGACCCCCAGTTCACCAGCCGTACGCTGATTGCCGACGTGACGCACAGCACAGCAGCGTGTCCTAGCAATGGCGCACAGCAGAGGCTAGGTGAGGTAACGCCTAGATGGAGCGCTTTCAAATCTCATCCAGAGCCGGCGAGCTCCACCACGCCGAGAGTCCGGATAGCCCGGATCAGCAGCCGGGGTCGTTACAGGGGGGCAGTGGAGCTCACTGGACGCCCTCATAGGAGAGCCCTGTGCCGGCCACAGAGCGTTTGATCCAGTCGTTGAGCCGGCGGTCCGTCTCCTCAGAGACGTGTCTCCGCCAGCTGCCCACCTGCCCCTCCCGGATGAAGGAGGGCATCTCCAGGATACCCGCCGCCTGGTACATCAGCGAGTTGGCGTGCTTGTTCTCCTTCATATGCGCGAAGTCGAGGTGGCGGCACAGCTTCCCCACCTGGTCATCGGTCAGCGTCTTGCCAAGGAAGGCGGCCACGTGGCGCAGCGTGCCCGGCATGTCCCGTTTCATGTCCTCATAGAAGAGGAACAGCATGTTGTGGTGGTGCCGCTGGCGCCACGCCTCCAGCACGTGGGAGAAGAAGGGCAGGCCTGGCAGCCGTCCGGCCATGTAGTCCTCGGCCATGTCCTCCAGCGTGCCGCTGTACTTGACTACCCGACACCGCGAGAAGTGGTGGTAGTAGGAGACCAGCGCGTCCTTTGGGTTGCGGGTCACGTAGATGACCTTGTTGGTGTCGAGCAGGTCGGGCGGCAGCAGCGAGAGCGGCACGTGCGTCTTCACCAGGCCGGCCGAGTGCCACAGGCTGCGAAGCATCATGTACAGCAGGTGCACCAGGCCGGCCAGCTTCCTGAGCCGCGTCATCACCAACGGCACGTACTCCCACAGGAAAGCCGGCGTCAGGCCCAAGTAAAACAGGTTGCCCACCTCCGTGTAGCGGTTCTGGTCCAGCGACGTGCGCGCGCCGGCAAAGTCGCAGTTGTTGGCGATCAGCCAGGCCATCTCTAGGGTCCAGGTGGTGCCGCTCTTGGGCACGGAGCAGACGACCAGCTCCCCCGGACGGACGGTGCGCGGGGCGGAGTAGCTGGGCAGACTGAGCAGGCCGTGTCGCGGTAGGGTGTATCGTCCGGCGCCGACCCGCGCGGCGCCCGAGTCCAGCGCGCGGCAGTGTCCGCGCAGCTCAGCCGGGTCCATCGGCAGCACGGCGTGGTGGCGGCCGGCGCTGTCTCGCACCGTCCAGCCGGCCTCCTCCGCGCCGCCGCCGTCCTCCTGGATACCAGAGTCACGCGAGTCCCAGGAGTCCTCCTGAGAGTCCTCCTGCGAGTCAGGTGAGTCGCGGGAGTCCCGGGAGTCCGAGCAGCAGCCGGCATCCGAGAAGCCGGTGTTGGCCAGCTCATGAGACCCGCTACTGGTCAGTTCCAGCCCACAGCCGCCGCCGTCCTCCTGAGGCCCGGCCTCGGCCCGCCGTCTGCGGGAGCTGCTGCCGAGTTTGCGCCGCAGGTCTTGCCCCGGGCCCGGTATAGGACCCGTCTGCGGCGCGGCGGTCCCGCCTTCCGCCGGTGCCGGCCGCGGCTCCCCAGAGTTGCTCCGACGGTGCTGGCCGCCGGGCCTGCCTGCGGCGGGGCCAGCGGACGGCCCGCTGGTCCGGCGGGGGCGGCGCAGCGAGCCCAGCACCGGCCAGCACTGCTGCTGCTGCTGCCAGTCGGAGGTCCCGCCGCTCACTGGTGATACCGGGCCGGCGTCGGCTCGGGTGGGGTTTGTGCCGGCGGCGGCCACCATGTCTGCTGCTCTGATCGGCTCCCTGCCCCTGCCCTCTGTGTGGCGGGACCGACAGCAGGCGCCCATCCCACACACAGACGGCGGCCCTCTGCCCCACACGGGACAGCGGGCCGGCTATATGTCCCGCACCAGGTCCAGTCCGGCAGATAAGGCACGCTCGGCAGTGTTCAGATAGACCACGCGCGGTATAACGGTGCTCCTGGTGCGACACTGCGAGGGTACCGCAGCCGTCATGACCGCGTTTCGTCACTGCCAGTAGACGTGACGGGGCCGTCCACCCGCGGTGTGGATCAGAGATAACAGCAGAGTCCGCCGTGGCACCCGGCCGGGCAGTTCACGTTGGTCAAAGTTGGTCCGCGCAGTTGGAATATAGGTCATTTGTATATTCAGATTACAGTGTATGTTAGTACACGTCTATCGGCATCCGCATCAGTTAATAATTGTGCTGTGCAATTGTGCATTTCAGCCTGTAATTTTGGAGGCCCCTTTCTGTCAGGTGCGGTGGTGTGCTCCGCTCAGAACTGGCGGAGGCAGTTACACGGCAGTTACACCCTGTTCATACCCGACTCAGCCAGAACTGGCAGCAGTTACACAGAACTGGCGGCAGTTACACCCTGTCCATACCCGACTCAGTCAGAACTGGCGGCAGTTACACCCTGTTCATATCCGACTCAGTCAGAATGGGCGGCAGTTACACCCTGTACATACCCGACTCAGCCAGAACTGGCGGCAGTTACACCCTGTTCATACCCGACTCAGTCAGAATGGGCGGCAGTTACACCCTGTTCATACCCGACTCAGTCAGAACTGGCGGCAGTTACACCCTGTTCATACCCGACTCAGTCAGAATGGGCGGCAGTTACACCCTGTTCATACCCGACTCAGTCAGAATGGGCGGCAGTTACACCCTGTTCATATCCGACTCAGTCAGAATGGGCGGCAGTTACACCCTGTCCATACCCGACTCAGTCAGAACTGGCGGCAGTTACACCCTGTTCATACCCGACTCAGTCAGAACTGGCGGCAGTTACACCCTGTTCATACCCGACTCAGTCAGAACTGGCGGCAGTTACACCCTGTTCATACCCGACTCAGTCAGAACTGGCGGCAGTTACACCCTGTTCATACCCGACTCAGTCAGAATGGGCGGCAGTTACACCCTGTTCATACCCGACTCAGTCAGAATGGGTGGCAGTTACACCCTGTTCATACCCGACTCAGTCAGAATGGGCGGCAGTTACACCCTGTTCATACCCGACTCAGTCAGAACTGGCGGCAGTTACACCCTGTTCATACCCGACTCAGTCAGAACTGGCGGCAGTTACACCCTGTTCATACCCGACTCAGTCAGAATGGGCGGCAGTTACACCCTGTTCATACCCGACTCAGTCAGAATGGGCGGCAGTTACACCCTGTTCATACCCGACTCAGTCAGAATGGGCGGCAGTTACACCCTGTTCATACCCGACTCAGTCAGAACTGGCGGCAGTTACACCCTGTTCATACCCGACTCAGTCAGAACTGGCGGCAGTTACACCCTGTTCATACCCGACTCAGTCAGAACTGGCGGCAGTTACACCCTGTTCATACCCGACTCAGTCAGAACTGGCGGCAGTTACACCCTGTTCATACCCGACTCAGTCAGAATGGGCGGCAGTTACACCCTGTTCATACCCGACTCAGTCAGAACTGGCGGCAGTTACACCCTGTTCATACCCGACTCAGTCAGAATGGGCGGCAGTTACACCCTGTTCATACCCGACTCAGTCAGAATGGGCGGCAGTTACACCCTGTTCATACCCGACTCAGTCAGAACTGGCGGCAGTTACACCCTGTTCATACCCGACTCAGTCAGAACTGGCGGCAGTTACACCCTGTTCATACCCGACTCAGTCAGAACTGGCGGCAGTTACACCCTGTTCATACCCGACTCAGTCAGAATGGGCGGCAGTTACACCCTGTTCATACCCGACTCAGTCAGAATGGGCGGCAGTTACACCCTGTTCATACCCGACTCAGTCAGAACTGGCGGCAGTTACACCCTGTTCATACCCGACTCAGTTTATTCGCAGCATATACACGAAACCAATTTTGGTTAACCTCGCATGAGCAAAACAGTTCATTCCTCCTCCATGACAACAAAGCAAGACATCTCTGGAAAAACAAGAATTCCCAATATATAGGCGTTCGATAAATACAGGCATACCATGCAAGAACCTGCCTTCGTTTGGCTACACATCAGCCCACATATACAGCCTCACAGCAGGACGGTCAATACCGCGGCCTCGTCACGCCCAAACTTCACACGCCGTGACGTCACCCCCGCCTGATAACGAGTGATCAACACACGGCCTCGATGTTACACACGCACACGCACACGCACACGCACACGCACACGCACACGCACACGCACACGCACACGCACACGCACGTCAATATCATCCGTTTGAGAGTTGAAACACAAGACGTGTTCAGTCTTATAACGGTGTGCATTGTGCGCGCTCGGTACCGTCTATATTCAGTACCCGGCGGCGGCCCTGCGATCAGTCAGTGTATGGTAACAGCAGCGTGTCGTGACGTCAGACTGGCAGCTCAGCACAAAACCCCCACCTCTCTCCAGCCGCTGGTGTTAGCAGGTAACACTGGTGCAGCAGACGGGTCTTCACAGCCCATACGGTCAGTTCAGCCGGCCGGCCCATCCCCCCCCCCCCCCCCACTCAGCCGATCCACTGCAGCCCCGGTTACACCACAGCCGCGGCGCCGGGCCATCCCATCCCCCCCCCCCCCCCCCCCAGCTGCTCCACTGCAGCCCGGTTATACCGGCAGCAGCGCTGGGCAGTGCGACTCTCTTCGCCTGGGCAGACAGACGCTGCCGTAAGGCGTCCCTGCACACCCACTATAGTCTGGGAGGACAGTAGATCGAACTCCGGCGTATGCGCAGATGTTTTGGCAAAGTTGACACACGCCGCTCTATCCACGGATACCTGACGTTAAATAAAACGTCCAAACGGGATCCGTGTCAATACAGGATGCATTGCCCCAAACAACGTCTCACAGGAACATTTTAACCAGCTCACTGCATAACTGAAATGTACACACGCTATTATGCATGTCACGGAGACGGTAAGAGCTCTCGAAAGCCCACATCTTACCAAACATGGCCGGAACAGGTCTCCTCTCAGAAGGCGGACAGGCATACACAGCTGCATAGCAGTCCCACCACAGCCCATCTCAGTCAACTCAGTCACCGTAACAGCATCAGAAGTCCGGCCTGGGTCCGGCCGTTAACGAGACACTCAGTCCGCGCGTCCCTGCGGTGGCCCCGGTGCAGGGCTGGCCGTACCGTCCCTGGAACCTCTGCCGGGGTCGGCCTCTGTCCCTGGCGTCCCTGGCGGAGACCAGGGACCGTATGGTCCCCGGCCGGCGGCGGTGCGACCCGCCGATCTATCACAGACAGCCTCCCGGGGCAGCAGCGGCACGGCAGGTACGGCCGAGCCGTGCGTACCGCTCCTCTATCCCGCCTCAGACAGCCTCCCGGGGCAGCAGCGGCACGGCAGGTACGGCCGAGCCGTGCGTACCGCGCCTCTATCCCGCCTCAGACAGCCTCCCGGGGCAGCAGTGGCACGGCAGGTACGGCCGAGCCGGGCGTACCGCGCCTCTATCCCGCCTCAGACAACCTCCTGGGGCAGCAGCGGCACGGCAGGTACGGCCGAGCCGGGCGTACCGCGCCTCTATCCCGCCTCAGACAGCCGTCCCGGGCAGCGTCGGCACGGCAGGTACGGCCGAGCCGTGCGTACCGCACCTCTATCCCGCCTCAGACAGCCGTCCCGGGGCAGCGGCGGCACGGCAGGTACGGCCGAGCCGGGGTACAGCGCCTCTATCCCGCCTCAGACAGCCGTACCGGGGCAGCATCGGCACGGCAGGTACGGCCGAGCCGGGCGTACAGCGCATCTATCCCGCCTCAGACAGCCGTCCCGGGGCAGCGTCGGCACGGCAGGTACGGCCGAGCCGGGCGTACCGCGCCTCTCCGCCGTCGGCCAGAGGACGATCAGATCCGCAGCAGACTGGCCGGGAACGGGACGGCGGCAGGGCGGGCCGCCGCGATCACACCAAACACATAGACTAGACCGGCAGCACGGCGACACTCCAGCCCAGGTCATGACCGCGCCTGACGGAAAAACAACTGCAAACACAGACAGCGTTCAGTCAGTCTTATTATGATTAAGTGAAATAAGATAAGTCAACCGGATAAGACCAAATAGATTAGAACAGAATGCGATACAATATATATTGAAAGGTAAAAAGGGTCGTTTTAGTTTTACCATGTCTCACTTCATGTTAAAATAAACTTGGGAGGAGGGCATTCATCCCAGTCTGGTGGCGTCTGTCCGGACCATCCGACTCACCTTGGTGTAGTTTCTGAACATTTTCGAGTCTGAGCGGAGCGCCTGGCAGAATCGCTGGATCGTCTCCGGCTCCATGTCCAGTGTGGGCATGTACTGCGACTGCAGGTAGTTCACCAGCTCCTCACCCTGGACCGAGGGCACGGATACAGCGGGTCAGAGACAACGGGGTCAGATACAGCGGGGTCAGATACGGCGGGGTCAGATACAGCGGGGTCAGAGACAGCGGGGTCAGACAACGGGGTCAGATACAGCGGAGTCAGAGACGGCGGGGTCAGAGACGGCGGGGTCAGAGACAGCGGGGTCAGAGACAACGGGGTCAGATACAGCGGGGTCAGAGACGGCGGGGTCAGATACAGCGGGGTCAGAGACGGCGGGGTCAGATACAGCGGGGTCAGACGGCGGGGTCAGATACAGCGGGGTCAGAGACAACGGGGTCAGATACAGCGGGATCAGAGACGGCGGGGTCAGAGACGGCGGGGTCAGAGACAGCGGGGTCAGAGACAGTGGGGTCAGAGACGGCGGGGTCAGATACAGCGGGGTCAGATACAGCGGGGTCAGATACAGCGGGGTCAGAGGCGGCGGGGTCAGAGGCGGCGGGGTCAGAGGCGGCAGCGGGGTCAGAGACAAGAAGTATCCAAAACTGCCACACCAACCACAGCCGCAACAACCAACAATGAACATACAACCACAGAGATGAAAACCGAATCGAATACGTCAGTCAAAATCGATGACGTCGTGAATAGGATTATAAAGCTGTTGATACAATAAAGTCTGGCGAGTGGACTGACCCTTTGTTCGTAGACGGAGCGGAGGCAGAGGGAGCTCTCATGGAGCGCCTGCATGGTCTGCGCATCAGACAGGTCGAACGTGCTGCGGAGCGGTGCCAGGAAACAGGCCGGCACCACGTGCTCGTACAGGAACTGGGCGAACTGCGGCGGCCCGTTGCGGCCCCAGGCCTCGGTCACACGACGCAGCACCGTGAAGCAGGAGCGCTGCGCCTGCCAACACATGAGACAGAGGACCACCGATCGTCAGTCGGACAGCTCAGGACGTTCAGTGGTCACAGTCAGTTCGGCAGGCTGTCGCAGACCAGCATTATTGCCCCAGCATGATTGTTCATTGTATGAGCTTGTTACACGGGCGTTCTATGCAGTCATACCACGCGCGGTGGTACGCCTGTCGCACTTGTTTGACCACGCGCGGTGTCAACCAAGTGGACAAGACAGCTAATGTATGAAGGTATCAATATTGAGTGCCATTGCGATCAGTGGCGCCTATGATCGACGTGTCGCGGGTTCGATTGCGCACGGTGTCTGGCTCATACCACGGGGTCGGCGAGCTCGACGGCGCCCTGGACCACGGAGAGAAGTACGGTGTTGAGGTGCTGCGGCTGCTGCTGTGACAACACCTCCAGCACGCCGTTAGACACCAGCGTGGCCAGGAACAGGAAGTAGCAGCGCTCCAGCGTCTGGCGGTCCCGCTTCACCTGGCAACATAGCGAGCGTCACGCGTCACACGTCGCGTCACGTCACACGTTACACCACACGTCACGAGTCACGGCACACGTCACGGCACACGTCACGTCACACGTCACACGTATACAACTCACAGCGACAGATCAATTCGCCGGCAGAAAGCCATCGGCACAGCGGCCGTCCCAGCACAAGTTAGCATTGTGTGACGGAAAGCAGTGTGCGTTACTAGTCTGGTGAGACGGTCAGCATGCATCGCTCAAGGCCGGGTCGTGCGAACTGGAAGAATCTGTACATCTCTGGAGAGAGTCGACTGCCGCTAAGACCAGCGGTACATCGCTGCAGCGACCCCAGCGCCGCCTGTTGGCCGTCCGGATAACTACTCACCACCTCGTCGTCCTCGACAATGGGCTGCTGCAGGCCGGCGAAAATGGTCTCCACGATGGGCATGAAGGCGCGGGTCAGGAACGGCACCACTTCCTTCTGAAAGAGTCACGACAGCTACACTGAACTGTCGCACCCGCTCCCGGCCGCCGAGCCGGGCTGGAGTCCACACCTCAGAACACAGAACACCACAGCGCACCACAGAGCACCACAGAGCACCGCAGAGCACCACAGAGCACCGCAGAGCACCACAGAGTCACGACAGCTGCACCCAAATATTTACCAATAACTATGGCAATGGACAATGAGACGTCTTAGCAACTGAGCCAGCAGTATTCCTGTGTCTTATTGTTCTGCTCTGTTGTGTAGGTGTCGAGTTTCCGCGTCGCCGGTCAGTTGCTGACCGCGCAGTGCCGGACACCGGGTGCCGGTGTCAGCAGGCCGTGTCCGCCGTCTCACCTTGTATTTAGCCACCACCTGGCCGATCAGGGGCAGGTACTCCTGGACCTTCTTGACGTCGGCGGAGCGGAGCAGCGCCTCGGAGGCGGCCGGGATGAACGGCAGAACCTCGTCCTCCAGACAGACCACCAGCCGGTGCAGGTACTGAACGACGCCGGACTGCAGCAGCGGGTACTGACGCCGGCCCTAACACAGCAGACAGCGACAAACATACAGTCGGAGACGCGTTCCGATACAGCGAGGAGACGCTGCCACTAACGTACAGTAAACGCACGCCTTCTGGCAGTTTATTATACCACCAACAGCCGGGTACCACGTCTAAACGCGCTCGAAAATAACAATGCTACGAACAACTGCAAAATACACATGGCACAGTCTGCCTGAGCACATGACGAGCCCAAAGGAGCACACGGTAGACATGTGCTGCGTGTGTCAGTCGGACAGGTAGGACGGCTGGCTGAGCACATGACGAGCCCACAGGAGCACACGGTAGGCAGGTGCTGAGTGTGTCAGTCGGACAGGTAGGGCGGCTGGCTGAGCACACACGAGCCCAAAGGAGCACACGGTAGACAGGTGCTGAGTGTGTCAGTCGGACAGGTAGGACGGCTGGCTGAGCACACACGAGCCCAAAGGAGCACACAGTAGACAGGTGCTGAGTGTGTCAGTCGGACAGGTAGGACGGCTGGCTGAGCACACACGAGCCCAAAGGAGCACACGGTAGACAGGTGCTGAGTGTGTCAGTCGGACAGGTAGGACGGCTGGCTGAGCACACACGAGCCCAAAGGAGCACACAGTAGACAGGTGCTGAGTGTGTCAGTCGGACAGGTAGGACGGCTGGCTGAGCACACACGAGCCCAAAGGAGCACACGGTAGACAGGTGCTGAGTGTGTCAGTCGGACAGGTAGGACGGCTGGCTGAGCACACACGAGCCCTAAGGAGTACACGGTAGACAGGTGCTGAGCGTGTCAGTCGGACAGGTAGGGCGGCTGGCTGAGCACACACGAGCCCAAAGGAGCACACGGTAGACAGGTGCTGAGCGTGTCAGTCGGACAGGTAGGACGGCTGGCTGAGCACACACGAGCCCACAGGAGCACACGGTAGACAGGTGCTGAGTGTGTCAGTCGGACAGGCTGGCTGAGCACATGACAGCCCACAGGAGCACACGGTAGACAGGTGCTGAGTGTGTCAGTCGGACAGGCTGGCTGAGCACATGACGAGCCCACAGGAGCACACGGTAGACAGGTGCTGAGTGTGTCAGTCGGACAGGCTGGCTGAGCACATGACGAGCCCACAGGAGCACACGGTAGACAGGTGCTGTACCGTGGTGTCGGACAGGTAGGACGGCTGGCTGACCTGCAGCGTTCCGAGGAAGATCTGCAGCGCCTGCAGGTAGAGCTGGACGCAGCCTATCAGCTTCATGGTCTGGCCGGCCGAGAACGCCTTGGTGGTGCGGGCCGTGACGGAGACGGCGTGCCGCGCGGCGCGCTGCAGCCGCTCCGCCTCCGGAGAGTCGGCCGGCGCCGCCTCCAGCTGGGCGGTCAGCGCCGTCACCTGGCCGACCACTGGACCGAGCAGCCGCTCCAGCTGGGCACACTTGTGCTGTCGACAAAACACACACACACACACACAACACATACTGTCACCTGGCCGACCACCGGACCGAGCAGCCGCTCCAGCTGGACACACTTGTGCTGTCGACAAAACACACACACACAACACATACTGTCACCTGGCCGACCACCGGACCGAGCAGCCGCTCCAGCTGAGCACACTTGTGCTGTCGACAAAACACACACACACACAACACATACTGTCACCTGGCCGACCACCGGACCGAGCAGCCGCTCCAGCTGGGCACACTTGTGCTGTCGACAAAACACACACACACACAACACATACTGTCACCTGGCCGACCACCGGACCGAGCAGCCGCTCCAGCTGAGCACACTTGTGCTGTCGACAAAACACACACACACAACACATACTGTCACCTGGCCGACCACCGGACCGAGCAGCCGCTCCAGCTGAGCACACTTGTGCTGTCGACAAAACACACACACACAACACATACTGTCACCTGGCCGACCACCGGACCGAGCAGCCGCTCCAGCTGAGCACACTTGTGCTGTCGACAAAACACACACACAACACATACTGTCACCTGGCCGACCACCGGACCGAGCAGCCGCTCCAGCTGGGCACACTTGTGCTGTCGACAAAACACACACACACAACACATACTGTCACCTGGCCGACCACCGGACCGAGCAGCCGCTCCAGCTGGGCACACTTGTGCTGTCGACAAAACACACACACACACAACACATACTGTCACCTGGCCGACCACCGGACCGAGCAGCCGCTCCAGCTGGGCACACTT
>JAXIVJ010010883.1:0-2500 GCA_036785665.1 Chirona hameri | reverse complement strand
GCCTCGTCCTCGCCCATTCGCCTGGAAGTCGTACTTCGTCCTCATACTCCAGCTTGTGGATGATGACGTACACCTATGTCTCGCGACTGCGCCCGTCTCCGCCTCGCCAGCATCGGCTTCGTCTTCAGCATCTGCCTGCGCAACCCGGAGGACGTGGCACAGCTCGGGAGAAGTAGTAATTACCCTGCCCAAGGGATCAGACCCAAAAAAAAAAAAAAGCAAACAAAAAAAAACCCAAGCCCCAAAAAAAAAACAAAAATTACAAGCATTCTTTGCGTAGATAAAAACTGAAGTATCGACTGGAGAATAAGCTTTGCAGTCCACAATCAAAAATAGCATGCAATTTACAAATGCTAACTTTCTGAAAATCGCCAAGCAGCTAAGAGCACACTACGTGAGAGCCAGTAGCTTGCCACCAGCTCCCTCCAGTCCCCAGCCAGTCCCCAGCAGACCCCAGCCAGGCCCAGCAGGCCGTCAGCGGTACCCTACCTGGACGTAGCCCCTGCGAAGTCGATCACCCTGCGGGATCGAGGCCCAGCCAGGCGTCAGCCGTACCCACCTGGGACGTAGTCCCTGGCCGAGTCGATCACCCTGCGGGATCAGGCCCAGCCAGGCCGTCAGCCGTACCCACCTGGACGTAGTCCCCTGGCGAAGTCGGAACACCCTTCGGGATCAGGCCGTCAGCCAGGCCGTCAGCGGTACACCACTGGACGTAGTCCCTGGCGAAGACGGATTCACCCTTGCGGGATCAGGCCCAGCAGGCCGTCAGGCCGTACCCACCTGGACGTAGTCCCTTGCGAAGTCGATCACCCTGCGGTGGATCAGGCCCGTCAGCCAGGCCGTCAGCCGTACCCACCTGGACGTAGTCCTGGCGAAGTCGATCACCATGCGGGATCAGGCCGTCAGCAGGCCCAGTCAGCGGTACCCACCTGGACGTAGTCCCTGGCGAAGTCGATCACCCTGCGGGGATCAGGGACCAGCCAGGCCGTCAGCGGTACCGCACACCTGGACGTAGTCCCCTGGCGAAGTCGATCACCCTGGGGATCAGGCCCAGCCAGGCCCGTCCAGCGGTACCCACCTGGACGTAGTCCCTGGCGAAGCCGATCACCTGGCGGGATCAGGCCCAGCCAGGCGTCAGTCGCACTACCCACCTGGGACGTAGTACCTGGCGAAGTCGATCACCCTGCGGGGGATCAGGCCCAGCCAGGCCGTCAGCCCGATACCCACCAGGCGTAGTCCCTAGCGAAGTCGACCCACCCTGCGGGATCAGGCCCAGCCAGGCCGTGCAGCCGTACCCACCTGGACGTAGTCCCTGGCGAAGTCGATCACCCTGCGGGATCAGGCCCAGCCAGGCCGTCAGCCGTACCCACCTGACGTAGTCCCTGGCGAAGTCCGATGACGCTTGCAGGACGGGTCGTCGTACTCGCAGTTGAGGAAGGCCAGCATGCGGCCCATCTTGGAGGGCGATGCGGCATCCACAGCTTGCGGTGGATCCGCCGACGGACAGCAGTCTTCACCAGCTTGTGGTAGCAGAGCACAGCTCGTCTGTGGCAGCTGGTTGAGCACCTTACCCAGCTTACAGAGGTAGTCCACGTCCTCGGCCGGCGTCTGACGGAGGAGAGGGGTCAGCCGGGACTGAAGAGACGGGAGGAGAGGGGTCCAGACGAGGACTGAAGAGACGGGAGGAGGGTCCAGCCGGGGACTGAAGAGACGGGAGGAGAGGGGGTCTCCGGGACTGAAGAGACGGGAGGAGAGGGTCAGCCGGGACCTGATGAGACGGGAGGAGAGGGGTCAGCCGGGACTGGAAGAGACGGGAGGAGGGGTCAGCCGGGACTGAAGAGGACTGAAGAGAGGGGGGGGGGGGAGATGTCAGCTCGGGACTGAATAGACGGGGGTGGTAAGGTCAGCCGGGACTGAAGAGACGGGGCGCAGAGGGGTCAGCCGGGACTGAGAGACGGGGAGAGAGGGGTCAGCCGGGACTGAAGAGGGAGGAGGGGACGGGGAGAGGGGGAGAGGGGTCAAGCCGGGACTGAAGAGACGGGAGGAGAGGGTCAGCCGGGACTGAAGAGACGGAGGAGAGTCAGACTGACTGAGAGACGGAGAGAGGGTCAGCCGGGACTGAAGAGACGGGAGGAGAGGGGTCAGCCGACTGACGAGACGAGGAGGGGGTCAGCCGGTGAATGAATAGACCGGGAGGAGAGGGGTCCGACTGAAGAGACGGAGGAGAGGGGTCAGCCGGGCTGAAGAGACGGGAGGAGAGGGGTCATACCGGACTGTACGAGACGTAGGAGGGTCAGCCGACTGAAGAGACAGAAGAGACGGGAGGAGAGGGGTCAGCCGGGACTGATAGACGGGGTGGTAAGGTCAGCCGGGACTGGTAGAGACGGGGCGCAGAGGGTGTCAGCCGGGGGACTGAAGAGACGGGAGGAGAGGGGTCAAGCCGGGACTGAAGAGACGGGAGGGAGAGGGGTCACCGGGACTGAAGAGACGGGAGGAGAGG
>JAXIVJ010010882.1:32500-45620 GCA_036785665.1 Chirona hameri | reverse complement strand
TCTGTGTCTGTATGTCTGTGGTCTGTATGTCTGTGTCTTTGTGTCTTGTGTCTGTGTGTCTGTGTCTGTATGTCTGTGTCTGTATGTCTGTGTGTGTCTGTGTATGTCCTGTGTCTGTATGTCTGTGTCTGTATGGTCTGTGTCTGTATGTCTGTGTCTGTATGTCCTGTGTCTGGTATGTCTGTGTCTGTATGGTCTGTGTCTGTATGTCTGTGTCTGTATGTCTGTGTCTGTATGTTCTGGTGTCTGTATGTCTGTGTCTGTATGTCTGTGTCTGTATTGTCTGTGTCTGTATGTCTGTGTCCTGTATGTCTGTGTCTGTATGTCTGTGTCTGTATGTCCTGTGTCTGTATGGTCTGTGCCTGTATGTCTGTGTCTTGTATGTCTGTGTCTGTATGTCTGTGTCTGAATGTCTGTGTCTGTATGTCTGTGTGTGTGTGTCTGTATGGTCTGGTATGGTGTCAGTATGTCCTGTGTCTGTCTGTCTGTGTCTGTATGTCCTGTGTCTGTATGTCTGTGTCTGTATGTCTGTGTCTGTATTGTCTGTGTCTGTATGTCTGTGTCCTGTATGTCTGTGTCTGATGTCTGTGTCTGTATGTCCTGTGGTCTGTATGTCTGTGTCTGTATGTCTGTGTCTGTATGTCTGTGTCTGTATGTCTGTGTCTGTATGTCTGTGGCTGTATGTCTGTGTCTGTATGTCTGTGTCTGTATGTCTGTGTCTGTATGTCTGTGTCTTGTATGTCTTCTTGCTGTCCTGTATGTCTGTGTCTGTATTCTGTGTCTGTATGTCTGTGTCTGTATGTCTGTCTGTATGCTGTCTGTATGTCGTGGTCTGTATCTGTGTCTGTATGTCTGTGTCTGTATGTCTGTGTCTGTATGTTAGTGTCTGTATGTCTGTGTCTGTATGTCTGTGTCTGTATGTCTGTGTCTGTATGTCTGTGTCGTATGTCTGTGTTGTATGTCTGTGTCTTGTATGTTGTGTCTGATATGTCTGTGTCTGTATGTCTGTGTCTGTATGTCTGTGTCTGTATGTCTGTGTCTGTATGTCTTGTCTGTATTATTCTTGTGTCTGTATGTCTGTGTCTGTATGTCTGTGTCTGTATGTCTGTGTCTGTATGTCTGTGTCTGATGGTCCTGTGTCCTGTATGTCTGTGTCCTGTATGTCTGTGTCTCGTATGGTCTGTGTCTGTATGTCCTGTGTCTGTATGTCTGTGTCTGTATGTCTGTGTCTGTATGTCTGTGTCTGTATGTCTGTGTCTGTATGTCTGTGTCATGTATGTCTGTGTCTGTATGTCTGTGTCTGTATGTCTGTGTCTGTATGTCTGTGTCTGTATGTCTGTGTCTGGATGTCTGTGTCTGTATGTCTGTGTCTGTATGTCTGTGTCCTGTATGTCTGTGTCTGTATGTCTGTGTCTGTATGTCTGTGTCTGTATGTCTGTGTATGTATCTGTATGTATGTCTGTGCTATGTCTGTGGTCTGTATGTCTTGTCTGTATCGTGTATGTTGTCTGTATGTCTGTGTCTTGCTGTATGTCTGCGTCTGTATGTCTGTATTGTCTGTATGTCTGTGGCTGGCGTGGTGGGAGGGCGTGATGTCTGTATGTCTGTCTGTTACTTCTAGTATCGTATGTCTGTATGTCTGTATGTCTGTGTCCTGTATGTCTGTGTCTGTATGTCTTGTATGTCTGTTATCTGTAGTCTTGTGTCTGTATGTCTAGTGTCTGAATTCTGTGCTGTATGTCTGTGTCTGTATGTCTGTGTCTGTATGTCTGTGTCTGTATGGTCTGTGTCTGTATGTCTTGTGTCTGTATGTCTGTGTCTGTATGTCTGTGGTCTGTATGTCTGTGTCTGTATGTCTGTGTACTGTATGTCGTTCTGTATGTCTGTGTCTGTATGTCTGTGACTGTATGTCTGTGTCTGTATGTCTGTGTCCTGTATGTCTGTGTCTGTATGTCTGTATCTGTATGTCTGTGTCTGTATGTCTGTGGCTGTATGTCTATGACTGTGTCTGTATGTCTGTGTCTGTATGTCCTGTGTCTGTATGTACTGTGTCTGTATGTCTGTGTCTGTATGTCTGTGTCTGTATGTCTGTGTCTGTATGTCTGTGTCTGTATGTCTGTGTCTGTATGTCTGTGTCTGTATGTCTGTGTCTGTATGTCTGTGTCTGTATGTCCTGTGTCCTGTATGTCTGTGTCTGTATGTCCTGTGTCAGTCTGTCTGTGTCTGTGTCTGTCTGTGTCTGTCGTCTGTGTCTGGTATGTCTGTGTCCTGTCTAGTCTGTGTCTTCTGTCCTGTCTGTGTCTGTATGTCTGTGTCCTGTCTGTCTGTGTCTGTCTGTCTGTGTCTGTCTGTCCTGTGTCGTCTAGTCTGTGTCGTTCTGTCTGTGTCTGTCTGTCTGTCTGTCTTCCTGTCTGTGTCTGTCTGTCTGTGTCTGTCTGTCTGTGTCTGGCTTGTCTGTGTCTGTCTTGTCTGTGTCTGTCTGTCTGTGTCTGTCTGTCTGTGTCTGTCTGTCTGTGTCTGTCTGTCTGTGTCTGTCTGTCTGTATCTGACTGTCTGGTGTCTGTATGTCTGTGTCTGTCTGTCTGTGTCTGTCTGTCTGTCTGTGTCTGTCTGTCGTGTCTGTCTGTCTGTGTCTGTCTGTCTGTGTCTGTCTGTCTGTTGTCTGTCTGACTGTGTCTGTCTGTTCTGTGTCTGTCTGTCATGTGTCTGTCTGTCTGTGTCTGTCTGTCTGTGTCTGTCTGTCTGTGTCTGTCTGTCTGTGTCCTGTCTGTCTGTGTCTGTCTGTCTAGTGTCTGTCTGTCTGTATGTCTGTCTGTCTGTGGTCTGTCTGTCTGAGTCTGTCTGTCTGTGTCTGTCTGTCTGTGTCTGTCTGTTGTGTCTGTCTGTCTGTGTCTGTCTGTCTGTGTATGTCTGTCTGTCTGTGTCTGTCTGTCTGTGTCCTGTCTGTCTGTGTCTGGTCTGTCTGTGTCTGTCTGTCTTGTGTCTGTCTGTCTGTGTCTGCTGTCTGTGTCTGTCTGTCTGTGTCTGTCTGTCTGTGTCTGTCTGTCTGTGTCTGTCTGTCTGTGTCTGTATGTCTGTGTCTTGGTAGTGGTCTGTGTCAGTCTGTCTGTCTTCTGTCTGTCTGTGTCTGTCTGTCTGTGTCTGTCTGTCTGTGTCCTGTCTGTCTGTGCTGTCTTGTCTGTGTCCTGTCTGTCTGTCTGTCTGTATGTGTCTGTCTGTCTGTGTCCCTGTCTGTCTGTGTCTGTCTGTCTGTGTCTGTCTGTCTGTGTCTGTCTGTCTGTGTCTGTCTTGTCTGTGTCTGTCTGTCTGTGTCTGTCTGTCTGAGTCCTGTCTGTCTGTGTCCTTCTGTCTGTGTCTGTCTGTCTGTGTCCTGGTCTGTCTGTGTCTGTCTGTCTGTGTCTGTCTGTCCTGGTCTGTGTCTGTCTGTCCTGTCTGTGTCTGTCTGTCTGGTGTCTGTCTGTCTGTGTCGTCTGTCTGTGTCTGTCTGTCTGTGTCAGTCTGTCTGTGTCTGTCTGTCTGGGTCTGTCTGTCTGTGTCTGTCTGGCTGTGTCTGTCCTGTCCTGTGTCTGTCTGTCTGTGTCTGTCTGTCTGTGTATGTTCTGTCCTGTGTCTGTCTGTCTGTTCTGTCTAGTCTGTGTCTGTCTGTCTGTGTCTGTCTGTCTGTGTCTGTCCTGTCTGTGTCCTGTCTGTCTGTGTCTGTCTGTCTGTGTCTGTCTGTCTTGTGTCTGTCGTTCTGGTCTGTCTGGTCCTGTGTCTGTCTGTCTGTGTCTGTCTGTCTGTGTCTGTCTGTCTGTGTCTGTCTGTCTGTGTCTGTCTGTCTGTGTCTGTATGTCTGTGACTGTCCTGTCTGTGTATGTCAGGTCTGTGTCTGTGTCTGTACTGTGTCTGTGTCTGTCGTGTGTCCTGTGTCTGTCTGTCTGTGTCTGTCTGTTGTGTCTGTCTGTCTGTGTCTGTCTGTCTGTGTCTGGTCTGTCTGTGTCTGTCTCGTCTGTGTCTGGTCTGTCTGTGTCTGGTCTGTCTGTGTCTGTCTGTCTGTGTCTGTCTGTCTGTGTCTTCTGTCTGTGTCTGTCTGTGTCTGTCTGTGTCTGTATATGGCTGTGACTGTCTGTCCTGTGTCTGTCTGTCTGTGTCCTGTATGGCTTGTGTCTGTCTGTGTCCCTGTCTGTGTCTGTCTGTGTCTGTCTGTGTCTGTCTGTGACTGTCTGTGTCTGTCTGTGTCTGTCTGTGGCGTCTGTGTCTGTCTGTGTCTGTCTTGTCTGTGTCTGTCTGTCTGTGTCTGTCTGTGTCTGTCTGTGTCTGTCTGTGTCTGTCTGTGTCTGCGTTGCTGTCTGTGGTCTGTCTGTGTCTGTCTGTGTCTGTCTGGGTCTGTCGTGTGTATGTCGTGTGTCTGTCCATGTGCTGTCTGTGTCTGTCTGTGTCTGTCTGTGTGCTGTCTGTGTCTGTCTGTGGCCTGGTCTTGGTCTGTCTGGTGTCTGTCTAGTGTCTGGTCTGGTCTGTCTGTGTCTGTCTGTGTCTGTCCTGTGTCTGTCTGTGTCTGTCTGTGGTCTGTCTGTGTCTGTCATGCATGTCTGTCTCTGTGTCTGTCTGTGTCTGTCTGTGTCTGTCTGTGTCTGTCTGTGTCGTCTGTGTCGTCTGTGTCTGTCTGTGTCTGTCTGTGTTGTCTGGTCTGTCTGTGTCTGTCTGTGTCTGTCTGTGTCTTGTCTGTGTCTGTCTGTGTCAGTCTGTGTCTGTCTGTTCTGTCTTTGTCTGTCTGTGTCTGTCTGTGTCTGTCGTGTCTGTCTGTGTCTGTATCTGTGTCTGTCTGTGTCTGTCTGTGTCTGTCTTGTGTCTGTCTGTGTTCTGTCTGTGTCTGTCTGTGTCTTGTCCTGTGTCTGTCTGTGTCTGTCTGTGTCTGTCTGTGTCTGTCTGTGTCTGTCTGCTGTGTCAGTCTTGTCTGTCTGTGTCTGTCTGTGTCTGTCTGTGTCTGTCTTGTCTGTCTGTCTGTCTGTAAGTCCTGTGTCTGTCTGTG
This sequence comes from Chirona hameri, assembly GCA_036785665.1. Lineage (NCBI taxonomy): Eukaryota > Metazoa > Arthropoda > Thecostraca > Balanomorpha > Balanidae > Chirona > Chirona hameri. The sequence continues at coordinate 40,612 of JAXIVJ010010882.1, read as the reverse complement.
TCTGTCTTGTGTCCTGTCCTGTGTCTGTCTGTGTCTGTCTGTGTCTGTCTGTGTCCTGTCTGTGTCTGTCTGTGTCTGTTCTGTGTCTGTCTGTGTCTGTCTGTGTCTGTCTGTGTCTGCTGTGTCTGTCTGTGTCTGTCATGTGTCTGTCCCTGTGTCTGTCTGTGTCTGTCCTGTGTCTGTCTGTTCCTGTCTGTGTCTGTCTGTGTCTGTCTGTGTCTTCTGTGTCGGTCTGTGTCTGTCTGTGTCTGTCTGTGTCTGTCTGTGTCTGTCCGTTGTCAGTCTGTGTCTGTCTGTGTCTGTCTGTGTCTGTCTGGTCTGTCTGTGTCTGTCTGTGTCTGTCTGTGTCTGTCTGTGTCTGTCTGTGTCTGTCTGTGGTCTGTCTGTGTCTGTCTGTGTCTGTCTTGGTTCGTTCTGTCTGTGTCCTTGTCTGTGTATGTCTAGTGTCTGTCTGTGTCCCTGTCTGTGTCTGCTGTGTCTGTCTGTGTCTGTCTGTGTCTGTCTGTGTCTGTCTGTGTCTGTTCTGAGTCTGTCTGTGTCTGTCGTGTCTGTCTGTGTCTGTCTGTGTCTGTCTGTGTCTGTCCTGTGCTGTCCTGTGTCGCTTTTTGTGTCTGTCTGTGTCTGTCTGTGTCTGTCTGTGTTGTCTGTGTCTGTCTTGTCTGTCTGTGTCTGTCTGGTCTGTCTGTTTCTGTCTGTGTCTGTCCTGTGTCTGATCTTGTCTGTCTGTGTCTGTCTGTGTCGGTCTGTGTCTGTCTTGTCTGTCTTGTCTGTCTGTGTCTGTCTTTGTCTGTCTGTGTCTGTCTGTGTCTGTCTGTGTCTGTCTGTGTCTGTCTGTGTCTGTCTGTGTCTGTCCTGTGTCTGTCTGTGTCTGTCTGGTCTGTCTGTGTCTGTCTGTGTCTGTCTGTGTCTGTCTGTGTCTGTCTGTGTCTGCATGTCTGTCTGTGTCTGTCTGTTGTCCTGTCTGTGTCTGTCCCTGTGGTCCTGTCTGTGTCGTCTGTGTCTGTCTGTGTCTGTCTGTGTCTGTCTGTGTCTGTCTGTGTCTGTCTGTGTCTGTCTGTGTCTGTCTGTGTCTGTCTGTGTCTGTCTGTGTCTGTCTGTGTCTGTCTGTGTCTGAGTCTGTGTCTGTCTGGTCTGTCTGTGTCTGTCTGTGCTTTCTGTGTCTGTCTGTGTCTGTCTGTGTCTGCTGTGTCTGATCTGTGTCTGTCTGTGTCTGTCTGGTCTGTCTGTGTCGTCTGTGTCTGTCTGTGTCTGTCTGTGTCTGTCTGGTGTCTGTCTGTGTCTGTCTGTGTCTGTCTGTGTCTGTCCTGTGTCTGTCTTGTGTCTGTCTGTGTCTGTCTGTGTCTGTCTGTGTCTGTCTGTGTCGTCTGTGTCTGTCTGTGTCTGACTGTGTCTGTCCTGTGTCTGTCCTGTGTCTGCCTTTCTGCTTGTCTGCTGTCCTGCTGTGTCTGCCTGTCTCCTGTGTCCTGGTCTGCCTGGTCTGCCTGTTCTGCCTGTGTCCTGCTGTGTCTGCCTGTGTCTGCTTGTCTGCCTGTGTCTGCTGTGTCTGCCTGTGTCTGCCTGTTTCTGCCTGTGTCTGCCTGTGTCTGCCTGTGTCTGCCTGTGTCTGCCTGTGTCTGCCTGTGTCTGCCTGTGTCTGCCTGTGCCTGCTGTGTCTGCCTGTGTCTGCCTGTGTCGCCTGTGTCTGCCTGTGTCTGCCTGTGTCTGCCTGTGTCTGCCTGTGTCTGCTCTGTCTGTCTCTGTGTCTGCCTGTGTCTGCCTGTGTCTGCCTGTGTCTGCCTGTGTCTGCCTGTGTCTGCCTGTGTCTGCCTTTGTCTCCTGGTCTGCCTGTGTCTGCCTGTGTCTGCTGTTTCTGCGTGTGTCTCCTGGTCTTGCCTGTGTCTGCTTGTGTCTGCTGTGTCTGCTGTGTCTGCCTGTGTCTGCTGTGTCTTCTGTGCCTGTGTCTGCCTTGTCTCGCCTGTGTCTGCTGTCTGTGAGTCTGCCTGTGTCTGCCTGTGTCTGCTGTGTCTGCCTGTGTCTGCCTGTGTCTGCCTGTGTCTGCCTGTTCTGCCTGTGTCTGCTAGCTGCCTTGTCTGCCTGTGTCTGCCTGTGTCTGTGTGTCTGCCTGTGTCTGCCAGTGTCTGCCTGTGTCTGTGTGTGCTGTGTCTGCTGTGTCTGCCTGGGCTGTGTCTGCCTAGTGTCTGCCTGTGTCTGTCCTGTCTGTCTGTCTAGTCAGTCTGTGTCTGTCTGTCTGTGTCTGTCTGTCTGTGTCTGTCTGTGTCTGTGTCTGCTGTGTCTGTGTCTGCGTGTCTGTCTGGTCTGTGTCTGTCTGTGTCTTGTCTGTCTGTCTGTGTCTGTCTGTCTGTCTGTCTGTATGGTCTGTCTGTCTGTGTCTGTCTGTCTGTGTCTGTCTGTCTGTGTCTGTCCCTGTCTGTGTCTGTCTGTGTCGTCTGTGTCTGTCTGTCTGTGTCTGTCTGTCTGTGTCGTCTGTCTGTGTCTGTCTGTCTGTGTCTGTCTGTCAGTTTCTGTCTGTTCTGTGTCTGTCTGTCTGTCTGTGTCCTGTCTGTCTTGTGTCTGCCTGTCTAGTGTCTGTCTGTCTGTGTCTGTTTTCTGTGTCTGTCTGTCTGTGTCTGTCTGTCTGTGTCTGTCTGCTGTGTCTGTCTGTCTTGTCCTGTCTGTGATGTCTGTCTGTGGTCTGTCCTGTCCTGTTCGGTCTGTCTTCTTCTGTCTGTGTCTGTCTGTCTGGTCTGTCTGCTCAGTGTCTGTCTGTCTGTGTCTGTCTTCTGTGTCTGTCTGTCTGGTCTGTGTTGTGTCTGTCTGTCCTGTGTCTGTCTGTCTGTGTCTGTATGACCTGTCTGTTCTGTCTGTGTCCTTCTGTCTGTTGTGTCTGTCTGTCTGTGTCTGTCTTCTGTGTCTGTCTGCTGGTGCTGCTTTCTGTCTGTGTCTGTCTGTCTGTGTCTGTCTGTCTGTGTATGTCTGTCTGTTGTCTTCTGTCTGTGTCTGTCTGTCTGTGTCTGTCAGTCTGTGTCCTGTCTTGCTGTGTCTGTCTGTCTGTGTCTGTCTGTCTGTGTCTGTCTGTCTGTGTCTGTCTGTTGTGTCTGTCTGTCTGTGTCCTGGTCTGACTGTGTCTGTCTGTCTGTCTGTGTCTGTCTGTCTGTGTCTGTCTACTGTCTGTGTCTGTCCTGTCTGTGTCTGTCTGTCTGTGTTGTCTGTCTGGTGTCTGTCTGTATGTGGTCGTCTGTCTGTGTCTGTCTGTCCTGTCTGTGTCTGTCTGTCTGTGTCTGTCTGTCTGTGTCTGTCTGTCTGTGTCTGTCTGTCTGTGTCTGTCTGTCTGTCTGTGTCTGTCTGTCTGTGTCTGTCTGTCTGTGTCTGTCTGTCTGTGTCTGTCTGTCTTGTCTGTCTGTCTGTGTCTGTCTGTCTGTGTCTGTCTGTCTTTGTCGGTCTGTCTGTGTCTGTCTGTCTGTGTCTGTCGTCTGTGTCTGTCTGTCTGTGTCTGTCTGCTTGTGTCTGTCTGTCTGTGTCTGTCTGTCTGTGTCTGTCTTCTGTAGTCTGTCTGTCTGTGTCGTCCTGTCTGTGTCTGTCTGTCTGTGTCTGTCTGTCTGTTTCTGGCTGTCTGTAGTATGTCTGTCTGTCAGGTCCTAGTCTGTCTGTGTCTGTCTGTCTGTGTCTGTCTGGCTGAAGTCTGTCTCTGTCGGTCTGTGTCCTGTCTGTCTGTGTCTGTCTGTCTGTGTCTGTCTGTCTGTGTCTGTCTGTCTGTGTCTGTCTGTCTGTCTGTGTCTGTCTGTCTGTCTGTGTCTGTCATGTCTGTGTCTGTCTGTCTGTGTCTGCCTTCTTGTGTCTGTCTGTCTGTGATCTGTCTGTCCTTGTGTCTGTCTGTCTTGTGTCTGTCTGTCTGTCATGTGTCTGTCTGTCTGTGTCTGTCTGTCCTGGTCAGCGTCTGTGTCTGTCTGTCTGTGTCTGTCTGTCTTGATCTGGTCTGTCTGTGTCTGGCTGTCTGTTGTCTAGTCTGTCTGTGTCTGTCTGGTCTGTGTCTGTCTGTCTGTGTCTGTCTGTCCTGTGTTTGTCTGTCCTGTGTCTGTCTAGTCTGTGTCTGTCTGTCTGTGTCCTGTCTGTCGGTGGCTGTCTGTCTGTGTCTGGTCTGTCTGTGTCTGTCTTGTCTGTCTGTCTGTCATGTCTGTGTCTGTCTGATCCTGTCTGGTGTCTGTCCTGTCTGTGTCTGTCTGTCTGTGTCTGTCTGTCTTGTCTGTGTCTGAGTCTGTCTGTCTGTGTCTGTCTGTCTGTGTCTGTCTGTCTGTGTATGTCTGTCTGTGTCTGTAAGTCTGTGTCTGTCTGTCTGTGGTCTGTCTGTCCTGTGTCGTCTGTCTGTGTCTGTCTGTCTGTGTCTGTCTGTCTGTGTCTGTCTTGTCTGTGTCTGTCTGTCTGTCTGTGTCTGTCTGTCTGTGTCTGTCTGTCTGTGTCTGGTCTGTCTGTGTCTGTCTGTCTGTGTCTGTCTGTCTGTGTCTGTCTGTATGTGTCTGTCTGTCTGTGTCTGTCTGTCTGTGTCGTTTTCTGTGTCTGTCTGTCGTGTCTGTCTGTCTGTGTCCTGTCTTGTCTGTTCTGTCCCTGTCTGTGTCCTGTCTGTCTGTGTCGGTCTGTCTGTGTCCTGTCTGGTCTGTGTCTGTCTGTCTGTGTCTGTCTGTCTGTGTCCTGTCTGTCTGTGTCTTTCCTGTCTGTCTGTGTCCTGTCTGTCTGTGTCTGTCTGTCCTGGTGTCTGTCCTGTCTGTGTCTGTCTGTCCTGTTATGTCTGTCTGTCTGGACTGTCTGTAATGTGTCTGTTCTGTCGTGTCTGTGTCTGTCTGTCTGTGTCTGTCTGTCTGTCTGTGTCTGTCTGTCTGTGTCTGTCTGTCTGTGACTGTCTGTCTGTGTCTGTCTGCTGTGTCGTCTGTCTGTTTTCTGTCTGTCTGTGTCTGTCTGTCTGTGTCTGTCTTGTCTGTGTCTGTCTGTCTGTGTCTGTCTGTCTGTGTCTGTCTGTCTGTGTCTGTCTGTCTGTTCTGTCTGTCTGTGTCTGTCTGTCTGTGTCTGTCTGTCTGTGTCTGTCTGTCTGTGTCTGTCTGTCTGTGTCTGTCCTGTCTGTGTCTGTCTGTGTCGGTCTGTCGTGTCTGTCTGTCTGTGTCTGTCTGTTGTGTCCTGTCTGTCTGTCGTGCTGTCTGTCTGTGTCTGTCGTCTGTCTGTGTCTGTCTGTCTGTGTCTGTCTGTCTGTGTATGTCTGTCTGTGTCTGCCTGTCGTCTGTCTGTCTGTCTGTTCTGTTCTGTAACTGGTGTCTGTCTGTCTGTGTATCGTATGTCTGTGTCTGTCTGTCTCTGTGTCCTTCAGTCTGTGTCTGTCTGTCTGTGTCTGTCTGTCTGTGTCTGTCTGTCTGTGTCGTCTGTCGTGTCTTGTCTGTCTGTGTCTGTCTGTCTGTGTCGTCTGTCTGTCTGTCTGTCTGTCTGCTGTCTGTGTCTGTCTGTCTGTGTCTGTCTGTCTGTGTCTGTCTGTCTGTGTCTGTCTGTCGTGTCTGTCTGTCTGTGTCTGTCTGTCTGTGTCTGTCTGTCTGTGTCTGTCTGTCTGTGTCTGTATGTCTGTGTCTGTATGTCCTGTGTCTGTATGTCTGTGTCTGTATGTCTGTGTCTGTCTGTCTGTGTCTGTCCTGTCTGTGTCTGTCTGTCTGGTCTGTCTGTCTGTGTCTGTCTGTCTGTGTCTGCTGTGTCTGTGTCTGTCTGTGTCTGTCTGTCTGTGTCTGTCTGTCTGTCTGTGTCTGTCTGTCTGTGTCTGTCTGTCTGTGTCTGTCTGTCTGTGTCTGTCTGTCTGTGTCTGTCTGTCTGTGGTCTGTCTGTCTGTGGTCTGTCTGTCTGTGTCTGTCTGTCTGTGTCTGTCTGTCTGTGTCTGTCTGTCATGTGTCTGTCTGTCTGTGTCTGTCAGTCTGTGTCTGTCTGTCTGTGTCTGTCTGTCTGTGTCTGTCTGTCTTCTGTGGTCCCTGTCTGTCTGTGTCTGGTCTGTCTGTCTGTTCTGTCTGTCTGTCCTGTGTCTGTCTGTCTGTGTCTGTCTGTCTGTGTATGTCTGGTCTGTGTCTGTCTGTCTGTGTATGTCTGTCTGTGTCTGTCTGTATTGTCTGTCTGTCTGTGTCTGTCTGCTGTGTCTGTCTTCTGTGTCTGTCTGTCTGTGGTCTGTCTGTCTGTGTCTGTCTGTCTGTCTTGTCTGTCGTCTGTGTCTGTCTGTCTGTGCTGTCTGTCTGTCTGTCTGTCTGTCTGTCTGTGTCTGTCTGTCTGTGTCTGCTGTCTGTCTGTCAGTGTCTGTCTGTCTGTGTCTGTCCTGTCTGTGTCTGTCCTGTCTGTGTCTGTCTGTCTGTGTCTGTCTGTCTGTGTCTGTCTGTCTGTGTCTGTCTTCTGTGTCTGTCCTGTCTGTGTCTTCTGTCTGTTGTCTGTCTGTCTGTGTCTGTCTGTCTGTGGTCTGTCTGTCTGTGTCAGTCTGTCTGTGTCTGTCTGTCTGTGTCTGTCTGTCTGTGTCTGTCTGTCTGTGTCTGTCTGTCTGTGTCCTGTCTGTCTGTGTCTGTCTGTCTGTGTCTGCGCTGTCTGTGTCTGTCTGTCTGTGTCCTGTCTGTCTGTGTCTGTCTGTCTGTGCGTCTGTCTGTCTGTGTCTGTCTGTCTGTGTCTGTCTGTCTGTGTCTGTCTGTCTGTGTCTGTCTGTCTGTGTCTGTCTGTATGTGTCTGTCTTATGTGTCTGTCTGTCTGTCGTGTCTGTCTGATCTGTGTCTGTGTCTGTCTGTCTGTGTCTGTCTGTCTGTCTGTCTGTGTCTGTCTGTCTGTGTCTGTCTGTCTGTGTCTGGTCTTTCTGTGTCATGTCTGTCAGGTCTGACTGTCTGGTCATGTCTGTCTGTGTCTGTCTGTCTGTGTCTGTCTGTCTGTGTCTGTCTGTCTGTGTCGTCTGTCTGTGTTTGTCTGTCCTTGTGTCTGCCTGTCTGTCTGTCTGTCTGTCTGTTCTGTCTGTCTGTCTGTGTCTGGTCGTGTCTGTCTGTCTGTCGTCTTCTGCTGTCTGTCGTCTGTCTGGTCTGTCTGTGTACAGTCTGCTGTCTGTCTGTCTGTCTGTCGTCTGTGTCTGTCTGTCTGTCTGTGTCTGTCTGTCTGTCTGTCTGTGTCTGTCTGTCGTCTGTGTCTGTCTGTCTGTGTCTGTCTGTCTGTCTGTGTATGTCTGTCTGTGTCTGTCTGTCAGTGTCTGTCTGTCTGTGTCTGTCTGTCTGTCTGTGTCTGTCTGTCTGTCGTCTGTCCTGTGCCTTGTGTCTAGTCTTTTCTGTGACTGCTGTCTGTGTTGTCCTGATCTGTCTGTCTGTCTGTCGTCTGTCTGTCTTTCTGTCTGTCTGTCTGTCTGTCTGTCTGTCATGTCTGTCCTGTCTGTCTGTCTGTCTGTCTGTCTGTCTGTCTGTCTGTCTTCTGTCTGTCTGTCTGTCTGTCTGTCTGTCTGTCTCTGTCTGTCTGTCTGTCTGTCGGGTATCGTTCGTGACGTGCGCTCTCTCCCTCCGTTGCCGCCAGAGTTCACGTAGTATTCGGCACGTAGTGTACGGCAGGAGGTGGTCTCGCAGGTTGAGGCCGTGCCACCGACAACAAGTCGCGGCCGCTGCAGGACGTCCGCATCGCCCGCTGCGGCGAGCTCGTGCTCCAGGTCAAACACAAAGGTCAGACAAACAAAGGTGAGACGGCGCCGCCGTGGGAAGAGGAGGAGGAGGAGGAGGAGGAGGAGGAGGAGGAGGAGGAGGAGAGGCAGGAGGAGAGGAGGAGGAGGAGGAGGAGGAGGAGGAGGAGGGAGTGTTGTCCGCATGACTCGAACCCGCGTCAACGACCTACAACCTGGCGAGAATGAGCATGCATGCACGAGCACCAAATGAGCATGCTCAATACTGTGCGCATTTTTTATTTATAGAAAGGCCGAGAGTGTTGAACCTGGAGTAACGATAATGCTGGATGCTCGAAAATAAATGTATCAGACATAATTTGATAGCCTTTTGGGGCCTCTTTGGAATAATTCCAGTAAATTACTGAATAATCGGTCACTAGTGTTTACTCGCGCAGTCGTAGCTGCCAGAACCAATGACTGGTCGCTCTCTGTCTTGTTTATAGACAAGGAAG
>JAXIVJ010010882.1:0-27500 GCA_036785665.1 Chirona hameri | reverse complement strand
ACAAAGGGGGTGGGCTGCGCTTTTGTTTGCGGCCACACAATCCGATCTTTTACTCTTGCGAGACATGCGTCTGTTTTACTTCGGAGTTGGTGGCGATCATCAAGGTTTTATGCTATATCGAGTTCGAGGACGGCGCCCCTACCTCATTTTGTCTGACTCTCTTAGCTGTCTTTTAGCTCTGACAACTTTGCATCATCCTAATTCTTTCGTACAGCAAATCTTGCAGCGCCTTGCGGCTTTGAACCGGGCAGGCAAGGGTATAACTCTGCTGGATCCAAGCCACGTGGGTATTGCTGGTAATGAGATGACAGACGCCGCTGCAAAGTGCGCTGCGCTGAGACCATGCATGCTTCCGTTCCCGCTTCCCGCCAGGGATTTCTACCCGATTGCTGCCTCTTTCTGTATTGCTAGGTGGCAGCAAGCATGGGAACAGTCCCAGGTAACAAGTTGTTGGCTCTCAAACCCAGAATATCGTGTTTGCAGTCCTACTCGCGCAGATGCAGGCGAGAGGAGGTGATCCTTTGCAGGTTATGCATCCTTTGGCAGGTTACGTATGCGACGCACGGGGTATGGACAAAAGTTTGTAAACATTTCGTAATGGAAAAAGTTCGTAAGCAAAAGTGCGTATGCAATGGTTCGTATCGGATAAGGTTCGTATGGGATAAAGTTCGTAATGGAAAAGGTTCGTATCGGATAAAGTTCGTATTAAAAAAGTTGGTAACGGATAAATTTCGTATGCAACGGGTTCGTATGCTGAAATTCGTAAAGGAAAAAGTTCGTAATGGAAAACGTCCGTAAGCAAAAATTCGTATGCAATGGTTCGTATGGAATAAGGTGTGATGTGTGAAGAAAGTTCGGAACGGCTAAAGTTCGTAACGGAAACGGTTCGTATCGGATAAAGTTCGTATTCAAAAGGTTCGTAACTGATAAAGTTCGTTTGCAGCAGGTTCGTATGCTGAAGTGGTTAGGTTAGGTTAGGAGTATTTATGTGACAAATGTAGAACAAGTGATTGGAAGGCCTTATTTTAATCTAAAAATTCATATTTTGAAACTTATTTTAAGCTAAAAAACGAATAATTACCCGACGTTTCGCGTTTATTGCTTAGTCAATGGGCAAAATACAGGATAGATATGATTTCGGCCATAACAGTTAACCTCTGTCGACAGATCAGGAGAGGTGGCTGTCGGGCCGTCGGGCCGGGCCGAGGCCATAACAGTTAACCTCGCCGAAATCATATCTATCCTGTATTTTGCCCATTGACTAAGCAATAAACGCGAAACGTCGGGTAATTATTCGTTTTTTAGCTTAAAATAAGTTTCAAAATATGAATTTTTAGATTAAAATAAGGCCTTCCAATCACTTGTTCTACAAGGTTAGGTTAAGTGTTAACTTCAACATACGAACCTCTTGCGTACGAACTTTATCGTTTACGAACTTTTTTAATACGAACTTTATCCCATACGAACCTCTCCATTACGAGCTTTAGCCATTACAAACTATATACTATACAAACCTTTTCCAGTACGAACCTTTGCATACGAACTTTTGTTTACGAACTTTTTCCAATACGAACCTTATGTTTACGAACTTAAGTCCTGGAAGCGACGCACGGCTATCTGCTCTGTAGTGCGGACAGGTCGGTATGCCTCAGGTGCGGATCTCTACTTGCAGTCAAGCATGTGCTTCTTGACTGTCCCCAGTTAGAAAGGGAGAGGAGATATTTTGGGCTGTCATCGTCAGAGCTAACCCTTAGCAGTGTACTGGGCGATTACTCCATTTTCATCCATGCGGAGGGACTCTGCGTTCGTCGCTGCTCGTCTCTCGGTTGTGTACCGAGAGACGAGCCGATCTGACCGTCTGTCCCACCATGTCAGCTGCCGATCTGACTGTCTGTCCCACCATGTCAGCTGCCAATCTGACCGTCTGTCCCACCATGTCAGCTGCCGATCTGACCGTCTGTCCCGCCATGTCAGCTGTCGATCTGACCGTCTGTCCCACCATGTCAGCTGCCGATCTGACCGTCTGTGCCGCCATGTCAGCTGTCGATCTGACCGTCTGTCCCACCATGTCAGCTGTCGATCTGACCGTCTGTCCCACCATGTCAGCTGCCGATCTGACCGTCTGTCCCGCCATGTCAGCTGTCGATCTGACCGTCTGTCCCGCCATGTCAGCTGCCGATCTGACCATCTGTCCCACCATGTCAGCTGCCGATCTGACCGTCTGTCCCACCATGTCAGCTGCCGATCTGACCGTCTGTCCTACCATGTTAGCTGCCGATCTGACCGTCTGTCCCGCCATGTCAGCTGTCGATCTGACCGTCTGTCCCACCATGTCAGCTGCCGATCTGACCGTCTGTCCCGCCATTTGCGCTGTCGATCTGACCGTCTGTCCCACCATGTCAGCTGCCGATCTGACCGTCTGTCCCACCATGTCAGCTGCCGATCTGACCGTCTGTCCCACCATGTCAGCTGCCGATCTGACCGTCTGTCCCACCATGTCAGCTGTCGATCTGACCGTCTGTCCCACCATGTCAGCTGCCGATCTGACCGTCTGTCCCGCCATGTGCGCTGTCGATCTGCCCGTCTGTCCCACCATGTCAGCTGCCGATCTGACCGTCTGTCCCACCATGTCAGCTGCCGATCTGACCGTCTGCCCCACCATGTCAGCTGCCGATCTGACCGTCTGTCCCACCATGTCAGCTGCCGATCTGACCGTCTGTCCCACCATGTCAGCTGCCGATCTGACCGTCTGTCCCACCATGTCAGCTGCCGATCTGACCGTCTGTCCCACCATGTCAGCTGCCGATCTGACCGTCTGTCCCACATTGTCAGCGATGCGCCGGAGGAAGGCGAGGTGGCGGACGGGGGCGCCGCACCGGGCGGGGAGGAACACCCGCTCGTGTCCACCACCAAAATCGACCCGGACGAGATACCAGCCGTGCCCGAGAACCGCTTCCTGGAGCGAGGCGACGGCCGGGACCGCGACCGGGACCGGGATCGGGACCGGGACCGGGACCGCGACCAGGACCAGGACCAGGACAGGAGGGCTAGCTCGCCCAGAGACCGGCATGGCGACAGCCAGCGCCAACGCGAGCGGCGCCGACCACGCACCGAGGTCCGGGCCGGCAAGAAGGTCAAAGGTCGTGGCTTTCTGGTACGTGCATCTGGTGAAGGGCTGGTATTCAACTCGACACGCTGGACGGTGGTATTCAGATTGGCAGAGGTAGGCAAAATAGTCGGAAAAGCATTTAAAATAAAAATAGTAAATCGTTTTGATTTTTGCTATTTCAAATAGAAAATGAAATAATAGGTCAAATTATTAGGGACAAATCCAATTCGGTGATTTGTTGTCTGTAGGTTTACATAGGTAATATAGGAACCTACTGACAACAAATATAGGTTTATATATAGGTATATATATATTATATAGGTGTATATAGGGGAGGGGGAGGAGAGGAGAGGAGAGGAGAGGAGAGGAGAGGAGAGGAGAGGAGAGGAGAGGAGAGGAGAGGAGAGGGGAGGGGAGGGGAGGGGAGGGGAGGGGAGGGGAGGGGAGGGGAGGGGAGGGGAGGGGAGGAGAGGAGAGGAGAGGAGAGGAGAGGAGAGGAGAGGAAAGGGGAGGAATGGGGAGGAATGGGGAGGAATGGGGAGGAATGGGGAGGAATGGGGAGGAAAGGGGAGGAATGGGGAAGGGAAGGGAAGGGAAGGGAAGGGAAGGGAAGGGAAGGGAAGGGAAGGGAAGGGAAGGGAGGGGAGGGGAGGCAGGCAGGCAGGCCTTAAATCTTGAAGACCACACAAAGTAGAGGCAAGTGAACACGCTGTTAGATAGCTCGTGACAAGCTCTATCAAAAACATGTCAGTGTTTAGGTTAGATAATATTGTCGCCAAAGGTCGACAAAGGTGAAATGTTTGTCATATATGGATGTCCTTAACCCGCGAGTTACTGGGGGGGCGGGGGGCTATTTTTTGCCTCCCCCCTCCCGTTATTTTGCAATAACTCTTAAACAAACGCAGGTATCGTCACCAAACTTGCAGTACCTTCTCTCACATCAATTGTACACATGTTGGCAAAAGGAAAAATATGAAGTTATGATAGGTCAACCGAAAATGACGTCAGAGTGACGTCATGTTCTTCGGTTTTGGTTGCAAAATAATGGTTTGCGGAAAACGCTGTTAAAGGTACGATGTTTGAGATAAACGCAATTGTTTTAACACAAATTACTGAAAATAGACCGGGCTATCAAACTGCTATCTCGGATTTTTGAGGGTTTTTTAATTCAAAATTTTGAGAAATCCAAAAAAAAATAGAAAAAATTTCAAGAAAAAATCAGAATTATCACAAAAGCGGAATATATGTGATCGAGACGTGTGCGGTGAATATGTGTACCAAATTTCAAGTCGATATCTTGAAAAATGACTTGAGTTATGACCTTTAAATAAAAAAATCGACCACCTCTCACAGCATTACTATGCTTAAAAAACGCATTTCCATTTTTGCTTTTTACTTCTATTTATATGGAACAAACAATGTTCTAAGGTCATTTTACGCGTTCTAGACGATAAACAAGCCCATAAACATGTGTTACAACGCCTAATGACCGTAATCTGCAGTTTGACCTCGTGACCTCGGATGCCTTGACCTGACCTAAGGTCATAAACAGCTTAGAAAGGTACTTAGAAGTGTCATACACGCGAATCATATCGATTTATCGACAGCTTATGCGTTTAATATCGCAATTTTGCGCGACAATTCCATCCATCGATACCTTTTGACACGGTCAAACATTTTGTACTTGACCTGACCTGTGACGTCATCAGTGACCCCGAGGTCAACAATATTATGTTTCCCTCGATACATTTCCCAGGGCTATCGAATGCCGTTTTAATTTTTACATTCGGTCCAGTAGTTCCGGAGATCAGTGGGTGGGGGGGGGGGGGCAAAAAATACCCCCCCCCCCAAGTCGCGTTATGAAATATACCCCAGTAACTCGCGGGTTAACAAAACCGTTCTTATCTCGAGGGCTATAAGAGCTAGCGATGCCCCCCTCCCCCCTACCACAAAAAAAAACACATTCGATAGAGAATTGAACTTGCTGTCTGCGAAATTCCATAACAGTTAACCTCTGTCGACAGATCAGGAGAGGTGGCTGTCGGGCAGTCGGGCCGAGGCCATAACAGTTAACCTCTGTCGACAGATCAGGAGAGGTGGCCGTCGGGCCGGACCGAGGCCATAACAGCTAACCTCTGTCGACAGATCAGGAGAGGTGGCCGTCGGCCCGAGGCCAAGGCCATAACAGTTAACCTCTGTCGACAGATCAGGAGAGGTGGCCGTCGGGCCTTCGGGCCGGGCCGAGGCCATAACAGTTATCCTCTGTCGATAGATCAGGAGAGGTGGCCGTCGGGCCGGGCCGAGGCCATAACAGTTAACCTCTGTCGACAGATCAGGAGAGGTGGCTGTCGGGCCGCCGGGCCGAGGCCATAACAGTTAACCTCTGTCGATAGATCAGGAGAGGTGGCCGTCGGGCCGTCGGGCCGGGCCGAGGTCATAACAGTTAACCTCTGTCGATAGATCAGGAGAGGTGGCCGTCGGGCCGTCGGGTCGGGCCGAGGCCATAACAGTTAACCTCTGTCGACAGATCAGGAGAGGTGGCCGCCGGGCCGTGGGGCCGGGCCGAGGCCATAAAAGTTAATCTCTGTCGACAGATCAGGAGAGGTGGCCGTCGGGCCGTCTGGTCGGGCCGAGGCCATAACAGTTAACCTCTGTCGACAGATCAGGAGAGGTGGCTGTCGGGCCGTCGGGTCGGGCCGAGGCCATAACAGTTAACCTCTGTCGACAGATCAGGAGAGGTGGCCGCCGGGCCGTCGGGCCGGGCCGAGGCCATAACAGTTAACCTCTGTCGACAGATCAGGAGAGGTGGCCGTCGGGCCGGGCCGAGGCCATAACAGTTAACCTCTGTCGACAGATCAGGAGAGGTGGCTGTCGGGCCGTGGGGCCGGGCCGAGGCCATAACAGTTAACCTCTGTCGACAGATCAGGAGAGGTGGCTGTCGGGCCGGGCCGAGGCCATAACAGTTAACCTCTGTCGACAGATCAGGAGAGGTGGCTGTCGGGCCGGGCCGAGGCCATAACAGTTAACCTCTGTCGACAGATCAGGAGAGGTGGCCGTCGGGCCGGGCCGAGGCCATAACAGTTACTGGATGGGCTGTGCCACACCAGATTACAGGCCGTACAGGCCGTACAGGAGGGGCTGTGCCACACCAGACTACAGCCCTACAGGCCGTACAGGAGGGGCTGTGTCACACCAGATTACAGGCCGTACAGGAGGGGCTGTGCCACACCAGATTACACTCCTACAGGCCGTACAGGAGGGGCTGTGTCACACCAGATTACAGTCTTACAGGAGGGGCTGTGCCACACCAGATTACACTCCTACAGGCCGTACAGGAGGGGCTGTGCCACACCAGACTACAGTCCTACAGGCCGTACAGGAGGGGCTGTGCCACACCAGACTACAGCCCTACAGGCCGTACAGGAGGGGCTGTGCCACACCAGACTACAGCCCTACAGGCCGTACAGGAGGGGCTGTGCCACACCAGACTACAGGCCGTACAGGAGGGGCTGTGCCACACCAGACTACAGTCCTACAGGAGGGACTGTGTCACACCAGATTACAGTCTTACAGGCCGTACAGGAGGAGCTGTGCCACACCAGACTATAGTCCTGCAGGCCGTACAGGAGGGGCTGTGCCACACCAGACTACAGTCCTACAGGCCGCACAGGAGGGGCTGTGTCACCAGATTCACTCCGAACAGGCCGTACAGGATGGGCTGTGCCACACCAGACTACAGTCCTACAGGAGGGACTGTGCCACACCAGACTACAGTCTTACAGGCCGTACAGGAGGGGCTGTGCCACACCAGACTACAGTCCTACAGGCCGTACAGGAGGGCTGTGCCACACCAGATTACAGGCCGTACAGGAGGGGCTTTGCCACACCAGATTACACTCCTACAGGCCGTACAGGAGGGGCTGTGCCACACCAGATTACACTCCTACAGGCCGTACAGGAGGGGCTGTGTCACACCAGATTACAGGCCGTACAGGAGGGGCTGTGCCACACCAGATTACAGGCCGTACAGGAGGGGCTTTGCCACACCAGATTACACTCCTACAGGCCGTACAGGAGGGGCTGTGCCACACCAGACTACAGTCCTACAGGCCGTACAGGAGGGGCTGTGCCACACCAGACTACAGCCCTACAGGCCGTACAGGAGGGGCTGTGCCACACCAGATTACAGGCCGTACAGGAGGGGCTTTGCCACATCAGATTACAGTCCTACAGGCCGTACAGGTTTGGCTGTGCCACACCAGATTACAGGCCGTACAGGAGGGGCTTTGCCACATCAGATTACAGTCCTACAGGCCGTACAGGAGGGGCTGTGCCACACCAGACTACAGGCCGTACAGGAGGGGCTGTGCCACACCAGACTACAGTCTTACAGGCCGTACAGGAGGGGCTGTGCCACACCAGACTACAGTCCTACAGGCCGTACAGGAGGGGCTGTGCCACACCAGATTACAGTCCTACAGGCCGTACAGGAGGGGCTGTGCCACACCAGACTACCCTCCTACAGGCCGTACAGGAGGGGCTGTGTCACACCAGATTACACTCCTACAGGCCGTACAGGAGGGGCTGTGCCACACCAGACTACACTTCTACAGGCCGTACAGGAGGGGCTGTGCCACACCAGACTACACTCCTACAGGCCGTACAGGAGGGGCTGTGCCACACCAGATTACAGTCCTACAGGCCGTACAGGAGGGACTGTGTCACACCAGATTACAGGCCGTACAGGTTTGGCTATGTCACACCAGATTACAGTCCTACAGGCCGTACAGGAGGGGCTGTGTCACACCAGATTACAGGCCGTACAGGAGGGGCTGTGTCACACCAGATTACAGGCCGTACAGGAGATTACAGTCCTACAGGCCGTTCTACGACGCGTCTACTTCCAACGTCCCTCCCTGTCTCTACTGAGACAATCTTCTCGTGGAACAGAAAACTATTTGAACTATTTTCAAATAGTAAAGTCTGAAAATCGGTATTTTAAATATAAAATTGATTAGTTATGAGATGTCCTATTTGAAATAGAAAATAAAATTGAATTTTATATTTGAAATCATATTTTAAATAGTTATATTTCAAATAGTGCACACCTCTGACGGTTGGTACCACGGTTGGTAGCGCAGATGGAGGACAACCTAAGCTCACTGTTCCAGTGGTTCTGCCACCATCGGATGAAGGTTAACGAGAAGAAAACTCAGATGATTGTTTTGGGTACACCTGCCGCTGCCATGCTTAGAAACGCTTCCACGGTGACTTTGTCATTCATTGGTTCCCGAATTCACGAGCCCGAGGTGGTAAAAACCTAGGAATACTGCTAGATCGACACCTTAACTACCAACCACATATAAGTGCCGTTACCAATAGGTGCACCGGGATGTTGATAGCATTAAACCATGCGCGTCATGTCATTCCGAACAACACTATGTCGACTCTAGTTCAGGCTCTCGTACTGTCCGTGATTCGCTACTGCCTAGTTCGAGGTATGGAACATGTAACAACACCCAGATTCAACGCATCCAAAAAGTTATAAACTTTGGTGCGCGCGTTGTGAGCGGGAAAAAACGTCATGAACATGTATCTGATGTTGTGCAAAACCTTGGCTGGTTGAACGCCAAACAGCTCGTAGAGTACCACGCAGTGTGTATGGTGCGTTTCGTGGGGATGGCCTGTCAGCCAGAGGACATGTTCAGTACCATCGGACGGCCCACCAGCCAGGTTCACTCTCACGCAACCCGACATGTCAATCACCTATCATTGCCTCGCATTAGGACGGAAGCTGGCAGGCGACGACTTTGCTATCGCGGCGTCAAAATGCTGAATAAGGCAAAAGTTCATGTGAGCGATCGCCACTTCCGCACAACTCTTAAGCGTTAGCTACTGTCGCGGAACTCAGCTGGCGAATGATTGTGTATGAACGAATGGGTGTTTGAATGGTGTTGTGTATACGGTATCAGACTAGTTTAAGATGACGTGCAACATTGAAAAGCCGCCTTGTCGTGGATATGATGCAAATATATCTGATCTATCTATCTGAATGTTGGAAAATAACTTAACACTTTCAGTGCTATTCTGCGAAAATTGTGACGTCTTATGGGTGATCTTCTACAATATCGTGGCAATGCTATTCATTTTATAGCAAATTAACTCCGAACATTTGAATGGATGGATTTCTTACATCAGAGCCCTTTTAATCTTGAAATATTTGTATCGATGGATACTGTGGGTGCTGGGTTAATTGTCCAGGGACGTAATATGCCTGGACGTGATTGCGTTATGCTGTCTGGTCTCTCTATGCCTTCGAATGCTGCAGCAGTGAGTGTGTGTGGAGTTGGTGTGCCG
Source organism: Chirona hameri (assembly GCA_036785665.1). Lineage (NCBI taxonomy): Eukaryota > Metazoa > Arthropoda > Thecostraca > Balanomorpha > Balanidae > Chirona > Chirona hameri. The sequence goes on along the minus strand of JAXIVJ010010882.1, from coordinate 18,034 downwards.
ACATGTCTCGACTGACGTGTGGTGTGGCGTGCTCGGCCGGCAGCGGTATGACCCGGAGATGGAGCGCTCCCGCAGCCGCACACCGCCGCACTGGCGCGTCGCCCAGAAGCGCACCATCAAACTGAGCCAGTTCGAGGTGAGGCCTCCGCCGCCGCTGTCGGGGGCGCTGTTCTGGTCAATAGACACCGTCTCCTGACACCGTCTCCTGACACCGTATCCTGACACCGTCTCCTGACACCGTCTCCTGACACCGTCTCCTGACACCGTCTCCTGACACCGTCTCCTGACACCGTCTCCTGACACCGTCTCCTGACACCGTCTCCTGTGTACTACCGGCAGCGTATGAAGGAGCAGGAGAGCCGTCGTGTGGAGGAGCTCAGGGCCCGTGAGGTGCAGCGGCAGAAGCGTCACGCCGAGAGGGACCTGGAGGAGCAGCAGAAGAAGGAGCGACGCCAGAAGGGCCGGGAGCAGCGGCACAGGTGCGCAGCGACCGGGAGCAGACTGGCACGGGGGTGGAGGGACCGAGGGGGATTGACGCAGTGGCAGAGGGTCAGAGGGCTGACACAGGGGACCGGGAGGACTGACAGGGGAGACGGGAGGATTGGCACGGGTCCGGGAGGACTGACAGGAAACCCGGAAGACTAACACAGGGGACCAGGAGGACTGACACAATATTGGGAGGATAGACACAGGGGACCAGGAGGATTGACTCAAGGGACCTGGAGGATTGACACAGGGGACCAGGAGGACTGACACAATATTGGGAGGATAGACACAGGGGACCAGGAGGATTGACTCAAGGGACCTGGAGGATTGACACAGGGGACCAGGAGGACTGACACAATATTGGGAGGATAGACACAGGGGACCAGGAGGATTGACTCAAGGGACCTGGAGGATTGACTCAAGGGACCTGGAGGATTGACAGGGGACCAGGAGGACTGACACAATATTGGGAGGATAGACACAGGGGACCAGGAGGATTGACTCAAGGGACCTGGAGGATTGACACAGGGGACCAGGAGGATTGACTCAAGGGACCTGGAGGATTGACACAGGGGACCAGGAGGACTGACACAATATTGGGAGGATAGACACAGGGGACCAGGAGGATTGACTCAAGGGACCAGGAGGACTGACAATATTGGCAGGATAGACACAGGGGACCAGGAGGATTGACTCAAGGGACCTGGAGGATTGACACAGGGGACCAGGAGGATTGACTCAAGGGACCTGGAGGATTGACACAGGGGACCAGGAGGATTGACTCAAGGGACCTGGAGGATTGACACAGGGGACCAGGAGGACTGACATAATATTGGGAGGATAGACACAGGGGACCAGGAGGATTGACTCAAGGGACCTGGAGGATTGACACAGGGGACCAGGAGGATTGACTCAAGGGACCAGGAGGATTGACTCAAGGGACCTGGAGGATTGACACAGGGGACCAGGAGGACTGACATAATATTGGGAGGATAGACACAGGGGACCAGGAGGATTGACTCAAGGGACCTGGAGGATTGACACAGGGGACCAGGAGGATTGACTCAAGGGAGCTGTAGGACTGACACAGGGAACCAGGAGGACTGACATGGAGACCGGGAGGACTGATACAAAGGACCGGGAGGACTGACAGGGGAGACCGGGAGGACTGACAGGGGAGACCGGGAGGATTGACTCAGGGGACCTGGAAGACTAACACAGGGGACTGGGAGGACTGATCCAGGGGACCCGGAGGACTGATACAAGGGACCTGGAGGACCGACAGGGGAGACCAGGAGGATTGACTTAGGCGACCTGGAGGACTGACACGGAGACCGGGAGGATTGACTCAGGGGACCTGGAGGACTGACACAGGGGACTGGGAGGACTGATACAGGGGACCTGGAGGACTGACACAGGGAACCAGGAGGACTAACACAGGGGACCGGGAGGACTTCCAGGGGACTGGGAGGACTGATACAGGGACCGGGAGGACTGACACAGGGGACCGGGAGGACTGCCACAGGGGACCGGGAGGACTGACACAGGGAGACCGGGAGGACTGACAGGGAGACCGGGAGGACTGACAGGGAGACCGGGAGGACTGACAAAGGGGAACCGGGAGGACTGACAAAGTGAGACCGGGAGGACTGACAAAGTGAGACCGGGAGGACTGACACAGGGGACCGGGAGGACTGACAGGGGACCGGGAGGACAGACAAAGGGGGACCGGGAGGACTGACAGGGGACCGGGAGGACTGGCAGGGGGATCAGGAGGACTGACAGGGGACCGGTAGAATTGAAACAGGGGACCGGGATAATTGAAACAGGGGACGGGAGGACTAACAGGGGACCAGGAGGACAAACAAGGGACCGGGAGGACTGACACAGGGGACCGGGAGGACTGTCAGGAGACTGGGAGGACTGACATGGGACCGGGAGGACTACGATGTAAACAACGGCCAACGCGATAGATTGCGGTCCAAGTTAAGTTTTTCGTGTTGTTTGAAGTCTCAGTTATGGAATAATTGTTGTTTTAAAAAAAAATGAGCTATTGCAGTGCCTGTACTCGTCAGTACTCAGTTACTCGTCATTGTGTTCTGTGCGGGAGAAGACACAGTTCCAAAATGTTTGTATTTAACTCGCCAAAATTGTCTGGAAACGATTGTGCCATATGTTGCCAGCTAAAGGCGTTCTTTATAGCTCTCTATAGCTCAATAATGACGTCATCACCCTAAATTTAACAACTTAATTTGTAGAAAGTTAAGTGACTTTTTGAGAGAGAAAAATATCACCATCGTTTTCAGCAGCACTTACTTCATATTTTCGACTACAACCAGCGTATATTTGACAACTTTCAGAAAGGTGGAACATTCCCTTTAACCCGCCATTGAGTTTAACTCCCCTGATGAATTTGTATAATAGCTGAGAAACGAATAGCGCTATCAACGTGAAACTTCGGGTACCTTCTTATAAATCATTTTTACGTCTTGTGTGCATAAATAAAAAATAAATCGTCTATTTTTTTTCGAGTTATAGCGAATTTAGTGACGCCACTAACACGAGTTGTACACCAAAATCAGCTAAACTTGGCCAAGCCGTACAAATGCCACATTTGAAGCAAAATGCAATCGAAGAACGCCAAAAGATAGATAGCCAGTTTTTAGCCGTTGCAATTTGCTATCTCGGATTTTTTAATTTGTCATTTTTTTACCCCAAAAAAAACACGAAAAATACACTTTTTTGGGGGGAAATTATCACAAAATCAAAATTTTCCAAAATATTACAAAAACGGAATATATGTCTGAGAACCATACCTAGGCAACTACCATGCCAAATTTCAGACTGATATCTCCATGTTTGACTGGCTTATGACATCTAAAGTATGGGTAATGTATGACGTCTTATTTTGGAATTGCGTGTTTTGTCTTTTATTGACTAGATACAGACAAATAAATGCCACCACTGTATTTCTGAGACAAAACTGGTCTTGCAACATGCCTTTTTTGTTTAGATTTAACAATGTAACATTTTGACCTTCGGTGACTGAACTTGACCTGAAATTGACATTTACTTCACGTAAATGAAGTAAAGTGGTAAAATGACTATCACTATCGACTTATACGTGGACAATAATTCATAAAACATGTGTTGCATGAGTTTCCTAGATATTTTGGGCATAGTGACCTGACCTTGACCTCGGCCAGCAATCTCACTTTAGCTCATGCGGGATATGTATCATACCTTTGGCAGCACTTTGGGTGAAACTGGTCGCAATCGAAGGCTTTGGATGGAAAGTATGGCCCATAAACTCAAATACGCCGCTTTATCTTTGACCTGACCGTGACCTGACACGCCCCCCCCCCCCTCCATCCATCCCCAGTCAATGGCGTTCTGCTGAGACCCCAGTCAATGCCGGAATAACCCGCGCCCCGCCGCGCTGATGGGGGTCAAATCTGGCCCCCTCCCGGATTTTCTCAATAACTTGAAAACTATGATAGATATCGCCGTGAAACTTTCAGTACCTTATACTACATCGATTCTACATTTTCTTACCAAATTTCAGTGAAATCGATGTAGTACTTTGGGAGATAATGACGTATTAATGACGTCATGTCATGCCATTTTTGGTGGGAAAACGATAAATGTTTGAAAAATTGTGGAAAATCGAGTTTTGGTGCAAATTACAAATACAAAACGTAAAAAGAAAATAAATGGCATTCTCTTCCAAATGGCTATCTCCGATTTTCGAAATTTGTGGTTTTTGCCCCCCCCCCCCCCCCAACAAAAACATGCACAACATAATTTGTTTTGAAGATATTTAAAAAACCGGAAGATATATTAGAGAATCGAGTATGGACGATACCCAAACCAAATTGCAAAGCAATATCTTGATTTGTGCCCGACTTATGGCTCCTTAAGTATAAGTAACTCATGACGTCATTTTGTTAAGTTACGTGTTTTGGCTTTTAGTGACCAGATGCAAGACAAGTAAATGCCACCGCTGTATTTCTGAGACAAAATTGGTCTAGAACATGCCTTTTGTATTTAGATTAATCAATTTCAATTGTTGTCCTTATTGTGACATGATCTTGGCCTGAGGGCCAATGGGGGTCAGATTGTGAAAATGGCTGCTTCTATCGAATTATACGTGTAAATTAACCCATACAACATGTGACGCATGACTTTCGTAGACCTGTGACTTTGTGTGACTTGACCTTGACCTTTGCTTACAATCACTTTTGCTTCTGCTGGAGATGCATTATACCTTTGAGAGCACTTGTTGCGATAATAGTCGCAATCTAACGCTTGGGATGGAAAGTATGGCCCACAAACCCAAATACCTCAATTTTGACATTTCACCTGACCGTGACCTGACATGCGACATTATTTTGACAATTTCGCGTATGCTTTATGTGCGTCTCATTGAGAGCTTTCGATTGCGCGTCTCGCTGCGGTTATTGGTTCGGAAGATAACTAGGGGACAGAATCTGCCCCCCCCCCCCCCCAGCGGGGAGCGTTCGGCTGGAGATCCCAGTGGGGCATGGGTTAAGGTGTCCTCAAATTTTAGCTCAGGGAAATAGTTTAGGCTCGAGAAGTCATTAAATTTAACGATGGCATTTTCTTCATTTTCTTCCAAAAAGTTGTTCGTGAATAAATTGTCATCTTTCAAAATTTGCAGGGTCAACCCCCACCCGCCCCATCCCCACCAGGGCGAGGGATATACAACATATTGTCTGAAGGTAAAACTTGGTAGTTCAGCTGCTTGTGGCTGTGTCTGCTGTTTGTGACGCCATGTGTTACACTCTGCTGTTTGTGACGCCGCGCGTTACACCGTTGTCGGTGGCTGTGTCGGCAGGCGGAAGAGTGAACAGAGTGGCGGCGATGAAGAGGTGAAGGAGGACGGGGACACGTCAGAGCGGCCGCGGGAGCCGGCGGCCTCTGTCGCCGACAAGCAGCGACACGCAGCCGAGACAGAGACGGCCGAGCAGCATAACGGAGCCGCCGCCCACCCAGGTACGTCGCCGTCGCGCTGGCAGAGTCAGCCCAGCTCACAGAGCCAGGCAGCTGGCAGTCAGCCCAGCTCACAGAGCCAGGCAGCTGGCAGTCAGCCTAGCTCACAGAGCCAGGCAGCTGGCAGTCAGCCCAGCTCACAGAGCCAGGCAGCTGGCAGTCAGCCCAGCTCACAGAGCCAGGCAGCTGGCAGTCAGCCCAGCTCACAGAGCCAGGCAGCTGGCAGTCAGCCTAGCTCACAGAGCCAGGTAGCTGGCAGAGTCAGCCCAGCTCACAGAGCCAGGCAGCTGGCAGTCAGCCTAGCTCACAGAGCCAGGCAGCTGGCAGTCAGCCCAGCTCACAGAGCCAGGCAGCTGGCAGTCAGCCCAGCTCACAGAGCCAGGCAGCTGGCAGTCAGCCCAGCTCACAGAGCCAGGCAGCTGGCAGTCAGCCCAGCTCACAGAGCCAGGCAGCTGGCAGTCAGCCTAGCTCACAGAGCCAGGTAGCTGGCAGAGTCAGCCCAGTTCACAAACAAAATTTACATACGGGGTAATCTGGAGCGGTGAAGCGGGTTGTGGAAGTTTTACCGCAATCGAAGTTGCGTTGCGGAGATATCGCCTCAGACATTTTTGCAATACAATTTTGAACATTTATGGATGCCTCTAGCCACTTGAAATTCAAGTTTGTAATCTTATAATCTAAGAGCAATTAATTCAATTGTTCCAAATATAATTACTATTCGATAGTTCTTGTCTATGAGTACGTGAAATTTTGCAATTTTCCATGTTGTTTAATACAAAAGTTGAGTTATCAAGCCACTTGAAATTCAAGTTTTAATCATATAATCTAAGAGCAATGAATTCAATTGTGTCAAATTTAAATACAATTCGTTGGTTCTTGTCTATAAGTTCGTGAAATTTTGGGATTTTCCATGTTTTATCAAAAAGATGAGTTGTTCGCGAATAACTTGACCAATTAAAGGTAGCGGTGTACGGTGACGCCGTTGTGTTGCTCTCCTCGATGAGCGTTGAATGATACGCAATAGAACTTGTGTTTGATATTTGGTCACTTCGATTGAGATCACGGTGGAAGCTCGAGTTTCTAGGGCTTCCTTTGTTTTTGTATAGCCTTTCTTTAAAAGTTAACCTTTCTTTACACCGAGGCTGAAAGTTGTCATTCGTTTACACTGCCGCCTGTTTCTTTCAACTGTTCTCCTGGTGCTGATGATTTGCAATAAGTGATATATAACCAGTAAGGCGCCGTAGTCGGCGATGAACGAGCGAGTGCGCATGAAATGTATGGTGAATTTCAACTCGATAGGGCAAGTAGTTTCTGAGATACAAAAAAGGTGCGCACGTGCAGAAGCACCCCACCCATGACTTGTGGGTAGGCGGCGGCGGCGGAGGGGTTGAGAGGTCCCTAACCACACACCAGATTTGAACACAATCGCTCAGCCATTCCTGAGATATAGAATAGGGGTGAGCACGTGCGCACGTGCAGAGGCACTCCACCCCTGACTTGTGGAAAGGCAACGGCTGAGAGGTCCCTAACCACACACCAAATTAGAAAGCAATCCGTTCAGCCGTTCCTGAGATATAAAATAGGGGTGTGCACGTGCGCACGTGCAGAGGCTGACCCCTGACTTGTGGAAAATTGGCGGCTGAGGGGTCCCTAACCACACATCAAATTTGCACACAATCGGCTCAAGCCGTTGCAGAGTTGTTGCGAGAAAACACTTTTCAACACCACTCACGCGGCACGTGCCACGCGCAGTGGTAGTCACCAGACATGTGCATGGATCCCAGGGAAGGATCTATGATCCCATTGGATCCCACGACAAAAATACAATGTTTGATCTTTGATCCTTGGATCCCACGACAAAAATATAAGGTTGGATCTATGGTCCCATTGAATCCCACAGCAAAAATACAATGGAAGGTCATCCATGATCCGGTTGGTCCCACGGCAAAATATAAGGTTGGATCTATAGTCTCAGTGGATCCCACGGCAAAAACACAATGTTTGATCTATGATCTTTGGATCCCACGACAAAAATAATATGTTTGTTCCGTGATCCCAGTGGATCCCACAACATAATTCAAGCATGTTTTAAGGACACCATTGGATCCCATGGTAAAACCACAATGCATTAATGGCTCATGAGCCAACATTGATTACAATCTTGGATCACATCTGACATCAGTCTCTCAAAGGTTAACCTTCTTAATTCATAATAGTATAACCTCCCACAAGATACTATGTTCACAGTCAATACCTATAATACTATTAACATTAATATATACGATTACTAGCCGTAGCCATGTACCTAATTGTCAGAATATACAGCACTGAAAAATAAACACCAGATTTCAATCAACAAGGATTTCCTACCTCAACCTGCGTGGTGTGATGGTCTGCAGATTGATATTTACAGATCACAACTGTCAACAAGGCGGTTACTTGTTAAATCTATTGTTTAAAGTTACTGATGCTGGTCAATGGTGATGGTGACAAATGACAATCACATCTCACGTGAACATATGTATCAACAAATTTCAAAAATTGTATAATAAATGATGCACATTCACATATGTTTGCATTGCGCCGCAGCCATATCACGGATGTGTCTTCGTCATACTTCAGTTGACTATCATTGCATAATTTATGTCATGGGCTCTTAGTCAATGGGAAGACATTTTAATTGTTGACCTCAACCCAGCCATGTTAACATTTAATTTCTACATATATTTCTGTATAATTGTGCAAGAATATATATATATATATATATATATATATATATATATATATATATATATATATATATATATATATATATATATATATATATATATATATATATGAGATGCAGAAAATTATAATTTTTGGTCACGGCTCCGGTCACGGCGGCTGACCTAGTTCAGAGGTCACTGCGTGCCAGCAGTCAGGTCAATTTGAGTCCCAGCAAGATTCATAAATAAGCCACTGAAAGAATTTCAAAGTATCAAAGTAATCAAGCATCAAAGATGGCATTTTAAACACTAGGAAATGGACAAAACAAGTTGGTAAAGTCTAGTCGATGTTAATGACAAGCCATCACGCTGCACAGAAGATATCTACCAAATTTGCCGGAACAACCTTTTGAAATACAGGTATAGGCATATACAAACTGAAAATCCATCTCACTTGCAGGCCATCAAAGCTAAGTTTCAGAGCAGACAAGAATAACAATACAATATAATTAAATGGTAATGTCACGCATGCCCTCTGACCTTGGCAATGAGGAGATTGTTGTTGCTGGTTTAGGACGCGTAGGCCAAACACGCCACGCGTATCGGCAGCTGTGGCGCGCCATCATCAACTACGGCGCGCTTTTATTTTTGTTTCGACGTCGACAGGAAACAATTGTATTATTCATCAGCTGTTTGCACCAGGGTAATAGAACAACGGGTAGAACAGTAAGGAATGTAATGTAACGCCCAAATGAATTAGACAAGATATAATTTGTATGGTAATTGTTTTGTCTATTATAAATTAAAGGTATTGTTTGCTATCAATAACTATTAACTTGTATTTCCATAGATTATCATTCCAGCAAATATACGAAGTGGTAGTCGAAGTAGTGTATATTTCAGTACCTGTAGTTGCATTTGGAAGCGGTCATATTGAATTAAATACACGAAGTAGTAGTCGAAGTAGTGTATATTTCAGTACCTGTAGTAGCATTTGGAAGCAGTCAGCGGCCGTTCCGACATTGGTTAACGCCCGATGCCATTTAACCCTTTTACGCCTGGAATATCGAAAAATGGTAAATAGAAACGTTGTAGCCAAGGCTTGCAGCTATCTGGTGCAGACTCCAGAAGTCGGATTTAACATATGTTCCATAGGTTACGAGCCAGCTTCGTCTGAAAATCATCGATTTAACATGGGAACCCTATGGTGTAGTAGGTTTTTAAGGTTTTTGGTTGGCAGCCGAGTGCTGCCAACCAGGGGGTTTTCACTTTGCACAGCGCCATTTGTGACGTATCAGAGACGTGAAATATAATTTGTAAATTATTTGTGCTATGATATTAGCTTGGCTTTGGGGGTATTTGGAATTTGGATGAATTTAATCATGTCACCATGTCTTGATTTACTTGAATCATCATCTGAGGCATATATTCAGGCTACTGGAAATTTGGAATCCTGTTTCCATTTAATGATCCATTAACATGCAGCATGTAAGTGTGCAAGTTGGTTGTGTTGTGAGTTGTGACTGAGATTTAAGAGGAAGGTATCTCCGGAACACTTGCTCTGCCTGGGTAATAGGTACCTAAGTAGTTAAGTTGTAGGTAGTTTTAGTGAAGTAAGTAAGCTTAGTGGCTTGGTGTTTGTTTTCTTCCATAACCTTTTTGTGTTGGTGTCTTGAAGCCACCAACAAAAAAGTGTATAGGTGATACAAAACCACTGGCTTTGTGTCAGCTATAAATTAGTGATGTTTAAGTTAGTTACTTCATGAAAACCTAGTGCTATGAGTGTCGCCTATCCTATACCCAAGTTAAGCGACCAACATTGAAAAGTTTATAGGTGATACAAAGTATCAATCTTTAGTCAGTCAGTCGATCTTTAGTGCGGACTGACATAGTGACTCAGAAATATAATTGCAAACCAAATGAACAGCTGGAACAATTGTTTCAATCAAAATGTATTGGACTTTGGAACATGCGCCTGATTTAGTCTTTAGTACGACAAGGTCACAGCTTTATCTCATAAATTATGTATTGGTAATTGGTGTTGGTATGATTTATAAGCTGTACATTATTTTTACATATTATATTTTGAAGCTGCTTCAGCTTTTAACTTTCCTTTTATATTTATTTGAATGTTTTGTTTGTACAGCTGCCATTTATTAATATATCCAGGATCTTCTGGATCCTACGGGGTCTTTTGTTGGTCTAGATCCATGATCCCAGTAGATCCCACAGCAAAAATACAATGTTAGATCTTTGATCCCTTGGATCCCACGGCTAAAATATAAGGTTTGATCCATGATCTTGTTGATCCCATGGCACAAATATAAGGTTGAATCTATTATCTCAATAGATCCCACGGCAAAACTGAGAGGGTGGATCTATAATCTCAGTGGATCCCGGATCCAGATCACTGGGATCAGATCCCGGGATCCATTTTTGGGATCCATGCACATGTCTGGTAGTCACCCACATGAGTCGGCACCGGTCTCAAACAGGGTAGTTGGAAGGGGCTGCTCAGCAAAGAAGTCGGCTTGTCAATCGGACGTGTGGTTGAAGAGATATGAGCTTCTCAAAAGCGTCGCCACGGGCCGGGCCTGGCCGCTCATATTCAGATTTTTTCCCATATACCACGGAAAGACGAGCGAGCGCTTCGCGCTCGCTCGTAATAACTAATCTCTCCCCCTGCATGCGGTTCGTGGTTAATATTTGATCATGCAACTGAAAGACTACATGTTCAATAGCGACTCGTGTTAATCTGTAAACGCCTATGATCAAATCTGGTCATGGTCTCTTAGACGTGATCATGGGCAGTTCAATGACCTCAAAGTAGGTGATCCTCATTGGATCATGAGATACTTACTTTGCTATGGGCGAGGCTATAACAACAGGTTGTACGGAGTTGTATACCAAAATTATACCAAGTTTTGCAATGGCATTATGGTAACTTATCCATACAGTGGTAATTCCAGTCACCATGCCACTCAAACTGGGAATTATGACAGCAACAAGATATTTTGTGTTCACATTATCACTGTTTTTTAGTTAGAAAGAAGAATAGATAAATTATAGTACAGGATTCTTAGTAGTAGGATAGAATGTTTTTTCTCAAGACTACTTTTGCCAGATTGTACAATTCTGGCGCGCCAGGGACAAATAACAATAACAATTTATATTCCTCGGTTTTCGCTTTTACCTATGGCTTGGCTTGCTATATGGCTTGGCTTGCTATGGATTGCTATATTAAATATACACAGTTGCTATATTCATATATATTGTTATTCACTTCATTTGCAATTCCCTGTGATGAATTTCGAGTAGAGCTTAGTAGTGACCAGTGACTTTCTTTCAATATACAGTGTGGAATATTGCGCAGCACGTGAAATGTTGTTGCTGATCTGCTGCAAAATCAATTGTTCTATTTTTATTTCACCGCCAGCTTACTATGATTTTCATTTTAGCATTGTCCTTGGGCAAGAATCTTTCATATTTCTTTCAATCTTTCATCAAGAATCAAGATTCTTCAGAATCTAAATTAAAAGCATCTCCAAAAGTGATTAAGATCTCATGTTATATTAGTTATACAGTTCAAGAAGTTATTAAAAGGCCAGTTTACTCTTTCAGAGGAATGTGCGTGCAGACTGAGAGAGAATGTGGCAGTCATCGAAGTCCTGAACTAAATGGCGTCTTTCCACATCTTGGCCGGATCGCAATACCTACGTGTATACTCATCGCCAATATCATTCCATCATAGACACTCTGCTGGACGTAGTCAGTGACTTCAGCCGCAACATGGACGAAGGCCGTGTCACGAGTCTGCCCGGTGGACCTGTCCAAGGTCTTCGATTGCAGGAACCATAATATGCTACTGAACAAGCTAGAATGCTATGGCATATTTTGCCACTCCGATTCGAAGAATATTTTGGATGTCGCAAATGGATCTTAAAAGGACGTGAAACGGAGCGAGATGTTCCAGTGGGAGTGGTGCATCATCTACACTATAAACTCACGCCATGCCTGGGGCGTCTGAACGCCCTCTTCTAACTCGGCTCTTATTGGGAGAAACGGAATGAAAAATACTGTTCGATAGTTTGTGAAAAAATCATGTCGAAACCACTGCAGTCACTTTTTTGTCTCAGGTCTCAGCTTTTTTTGGTCTCAGGTTGAGGCCCCAGAGATCATCAAAGGTCAAATTTTACAATTTGGGGATTTTGCCCCAGAAACCCCAAAATATATCGGGAACTAGCATAGGTAAGACCCCCCCCCCCCCCCAAACAAAAAAACGGAAAAAGCAACCGAAAGCTCTTTAAAAATGCTACCGCCATTGGTGTTCTCAATTTTTAGCTCAAGTCAGGTCTCAGAGTTTTGGCTCCTGAATCCAGAGGCTATAAAAGGTCATACAGACTGTTTTGGCAAAAAGTTTTTAGTTAATAACGTCTTATCCAAGCGCGATAGAACAATAACTTTTAACGTTATCGTGTTTATCTCCTCAAAGCACTTCTAATCATATTATTTTGCAATTGGTTTAACACGCACCCTGGAGGGCCTCTGATAATTACACGCCCTGGAGGGGGGCGGATTTCGAAAACCACGCAACGTAGCGACAAGCGGAAAACGGCGTTAGATAGCTCGATACAAGCTCTTTCTAAAGTATTTCGTTCATTTTTTTATCAGGTCAATATTGAGGTCACCAGAGGTCATCAAGAGTCAGATTTTCCAGTTTTAGGATTTCGCTTCGAACACCCCCAAATATCTCGGGAACTATGATAGTTAACAGCAAACGGAAGAGAGAAAAAAAACAATCGAAAGCCCTTAACAAATGCAATCGCCATAGGTGTCCTAAGATTTGGGCTCAGGTCAATAGTTTAGGCTCCGGAGGTCATCAAATGTCAAAAAGGTGATTTGTTTTGCAAAACTAGTTTTCGCAAATAGCTTTGTATCTAATAAGGATAAAGCAACAGTTTTTACGCCATCGTGTTTGTCTCGTCAAGGCGCTTTGAATCATATTCATGGTGACCGGGTTAGGTCAACTGAGAAATTTGACCTCAGGTCAAGGTCAAATGGTGACCCAAGTTGGTCATGTTGCCCATTGGGAGACGTATCTTCTCGACGAGACACACATTGGTACCATTTTCTCTTCCCTATCTTCATTATGTCGATAGTTATTGAGAAAACAGTGTTGGCGGTCACGAAATTGACCTGACCTTAGGTCACCGATATTATAAATCCGAGATAAAGAAATTGTTGGTATCTATTACCTTATCAAATCCTGCAAGATTGAAACCGATCGGCCTAAAACTGTGGCTGTGGTACTACTGCAAACGTTTTAGAGTTGAGGTCATCACGTGACCTGGTCTGGTGACCTGTGACCTGAGATGACCCGAAGTCAAGAATTTCAAATAATGTGGGTAGTTTGTTGCCAAACAGGTATGCAAAAAACAACGGCGCTGCGCGCCGCCGTTTTTACGCTATCCTTGAAAACCGGGGGGGGGGGGCGGATTTCGCCCCCCCCCCCCCCTCCTCCAGGGCGCGTGCAAGTCAAAGGAATTTTTGCCTCGGTTCAGCAGGGTCATCCAAGGTCATCCGAGGGTCATATGGCGCGTACAGCGCATGTTTTGAAGCGCCGACGAGATAAACACAATGGTGTCCGTTTAACGTCTGTATCTGTACTTAATCAAAAGTTGTTGGCAAAAACTTGTTGGTGACCTCGGATGACCTCAGATGACTTTGAATGACTCACTGATTAACATTGTGCCTGGGTCATCAAGAATGACTTATAATAACATGACTTTAAATATTTGGTATGATATAATGTGCATCAGTTGAATAAGAAGCATTTGCAATTTTTATCATTGACTTTTATTGGGAGAGTCACGTGTTCTACCTGACCTTAGGTCACATATATACAATATCTGAGATAAACAAACGAATTGTAGGTATTTATGGCCTAGTTAAATCCTGTAATATAAATGAACGTGATCGGAAAATAGCAGAATCATTACACATCAGAGAACACCTTCCAAGATTAAATACTAACATAGCTTCGTGGGCAATCATGGGATAGCATATTGTAGTATGTGCACAATAGGGTTTTTTGATGGCCTCTCTGATGTGACAATGATATTTGGGGATACGTACTATATAAAAGAATGGCATGAACTAGTGATGTTATATATGTGTCATGTATGTTATCAGGTAGGAATTTAGAAGTAGAACACAATGTTTTTGTGGACTATTCACTACTGTTTTTTGTGTTGTTTTAACAATGCTGATTTAAGAGTGAGAACATGTGTAGAAGATGCTCCTGACGATCGGCGCGAGAAATGTCATGTCTGTGTAAATGCAGATGTTTGGCGGCGTTCGTTGTGTTGTGGGGATTTGATATAACTGAACTGAAGAAGGATTGTATCCGAAATATATTCAACTTTCTCTTTTTATATTTTTCAAGCTAAGTTTTGAACATAAGGTTATAATAATAACCTAAGAAGCTAATTATTGGATTACCTGTATATACAATCATCTGAACCGCATTAGTTTAGGCAATGCAAAATATTTCAATTTCGCCACATCTATCCAAAGAGAACATTACGCACACTTCCAATCATCTTGATCACATTTGCTTACGCAAAGCGTAGCACTTCACATAACGCACTATCATACAATAACTACAATACACAGTATGCTCGAAGAGGACAAGCCTTTCTTGAGATGGAAACCGGTAAATAACAAACTGTTCGGCAGGCGAAAGACCTATAGGAGTGGCCAAGACATATTATCATTCATCGACGGCTTTTCCCTAATATACAAAGATTATGTGTTCTTCCGGTTCGAGTGGTCTAGCGTCTTCCTCAGAATCTTCACGCTTAACAAATATTTGTTCCGACTGACAGCAGGGTGTTCTTTTCGAATATGATCTTTTTTTCTCTTTTTTTATAAAATGTATTCAATTTCAAAAAGTATTTTTAAGGCATTCAAGGAAATGTCAGTCAAAAATAACATTAAATAAATATTATAAGTCTATTGTAAATGTAGTATAACAGCTTAAATCCGGTATAGATTTCATTATAAACTGTACAAAACTGCGGAGTACTTCAAAGTTAAAAGTGTACTGGGTAATTTGGACATTTTACTCATTTAACAAATGAATTATACAACATTCAAATTGTGTGCAGCTTGTGTCACACTTCACCCCACTCTCACCCCACCGCAATTTTACGGTGTGCAATTTTTTGTTTACGTCTCCTGTTTTGTCCTTGCCTGATAAAATTTACTCTGTATCATTAGAGCGTATACTGTTTTCATCCTGTCGTGGGCCCCATTTTCTGCCCATTGTAGAACTCTTTCCTCTCGCTTTACCGTTCGCTTTGCTTTCCATCTCCACTCACCGTGCCTGCATGCCTGTCTGACCCATTCTGCTGTGCCAGCAGAGAGCGGCGGCAGTGGCGGCGGCGAGGAGGCCGATGTGGAGGACATTCACGACCGGCTCGACTACGAGGGCGGCGGCGATGAGGGCGCGGCCGCCGCCGACGGCGCCGAGGAGTCGGCTGACGAGGACGACGCCGGCCGCCGGCTGCTGCGGCTCATCCAGGAGCGCCAGAAGCGCCGCATGCAAGAAGAGGAGCCCAGGCCGGTCGCCACGGCCTCGCCCGTCGGTGACGACGGAGGCAGTGGCGGGGCCGGCAGCGGGCCGGACGACGCCGACTCCCCGGCCCGCAGCAAGCTGGAACCGCAGACGCCGACCGAAAAAGGGCGGGACGTGGTATCGCAGGATGGCGCCGGGCGCTCCCGTTCTCGTTCCCGCTCGCCGAGCGGACGGCGTCGCTCGAGCTTCCACTCCCGCGACAAGCGTTCCCACTCGCCGGGAAAGCGGTCCGGCTCCCACGACAAAGAGGCTCACTCGCGCTCCAAACGTTCGGAGTCCCGCGGAAAGCAGGGTACCTCTCGGGACAATCATTCCAGCTTGCCCGAAAAAGGCTCCGTCTCTGGTGACAAGGAGACTGAGTCGCCCGCCAAACGGACCAATTCCCGCACTGGCACGGGCTCGCGCGGCAAACGCTCCAGCTCCCGCACCAAGCGTTCCACTTCGCGTAAGCGGTCTGGCTCCGGCGAACGTCGGTCGCGGGGCCGCCGCTCCCGCTCCCGCTCCCGCTCCCGCTCCCGCTCCCGCTTCCGCTCCCGCTCCCGCTTCCGCTCCCGCTCCCGCTCCCGCTCCCGCTCAGGGCACCGCCGCCGGTCACAGTCCCGGGACCGTGGCTTACGCCGCTCGCGAGACCGCCCGTCACGTTCGCGTCGATCCCGCTCGCGGTCGCGGGACCGTCGTTCGCGCTCACGGGATCGCTATCGTCGCCATGGTCGACGCTAAGGGTCATTTCGACTGCTAGTATCAAGTGCCCGAGGCATGCTATCGATGCCAAGGGTCACTTGAGGGCTGTCTGGCCTGTGAGCGTCGGGCGTTTAAGGCGCTTGATAACCTCAACGCGCTGAAGCGCCCCCCCCCCCCCCCCCCCAACAACCTCAACAACCCCAACCACACACACGTCGGGCGTTTGGCGGGGAAGCCCTGGTAAGGATGTCTGTCGGATTCGTCGTGTACCGGTTAGTGTCGTCTTCAACGCATGTTCTGCGGTGGCTAATGACACAGCAAATTTCGGCGTCGTAGGCTAAAAATGATTGTAGATATCACGTGCCGAGTGTGTGCGTGTGTATGTGTGTGTGTGGAACTGTGGATGTTAGTCACATACCGGCACCGGGCCAGCTGATTCTTATTTACTGGGTCCAGCGAGGAAGGCTGCCCCTCGGTTTGAGCGTTTGGTTGTTTCGGACCGTAAATACACGTACACCCACACATGCAGTCGTGGTTATTTCCGTAATATTCGTGTCGTGTTCCTGGTCACTCGTACTCCCGAATTCCTGTACTTTATCGATCCCTTCACCTGAAACTAGAACAAAATGCAACACATTTAAATGCAGGGCGCTCATGGATGGAGCTTTCCCGAAAATGTTTGTGGGGGGGGGGGGGGGGGGTAAAGTGGTGGTTTCGTAGTTGGAAAATCCTTGTTTTCCAAATTGGTAGGCCTATAGCTGGAAAATCTCATTGTCAACATTAGAATGGCCTTCAAATCTAACAAAAGTTGGTGGTGGGAGACAGTAGGCGGCGCACCCTAAAACACCAATAAACAAACAAAAGACATACAGTTGGTGAGGCAATGACACCGCCGATGGGAGGCACCCACCGCCTTATTTTTACCACCAGGCGGTGCGCATGTCGTTCGGGCCTATAACGGTGTGCGGGGTATATAAATGTAATTGCCACGGTTCCCTGCCACGCTAAAACTCAGCAACTACATAAGCTAAAGACTTCATTCCTTCACCATTCGAAAGCTACGCTTTTGTTGGGGTGCCGTTTCGCCTTACATACCGATCGGCCCAAGAAGATCCGAAGATCCGAGAGGGCCCAAAGAAGATTCGAAAACGCTAGTTTTCGTGGGGGGGATATTTCCCCCCCCCCCCCCCCCCCCCCCCCCCCCCCCCTCTGATCTCCGGAAATACTGGACCGAAAGTAAAAAATTAAAACGGCATTCGATAGCCCTGTGAAATTTATCGTGGGAAACATAATATTGTTGACCTCGAAGTCACCGATGACGTCACAGGTCAGGTCAAGTACAAAATGTTTGACTGTGTCAAACGGTCTCGATGGATGGAATTGTCGCGCAAAATTGCGATATTAAACGTATAAGCTGTCGATAAATCGGTATGATTCGAGTGTCTGACACTTCTAAGTACCTTTCTAAGCTGTTTATGACCTTGGGTCAGGTCAAGGTCATCCGAGG
>JAXIVJ010010881.1:35000-45622 GCA_036785665.1 Chirona hameri | reverse complement strand
TGCTTGGCGGGGAAAATGTTTGATGGCAAAAGGTTCGCAAAGGCGAGAAGTGCCTTTGCACTTCCTGAAGAAGGTGACATATATTGGCACCGCGACGACGCTCCAGTGCAGCGGGTGTATTCCGGGCCGAGTTCCGCGGGCTCGAGATGAGGGTCGCGATGGTATTCGGCCGTGGTGACATATATGGCACCGCGACGACGCTCCAGTGCAGCGGGTGTATTCCGGGCCGAGTTCCGCGGGCTCGAGATGAGGGTCGCGATGGTATTCGGCCGTGGTGACCTATATGGCACCGCGACGACGCTCCAGTGCAGCGGGTGTATTGCGGGCCGAGTTCCGCGGGCTCGAGATGAGGGTCGCGATGGCAATACGGCCGTGGTGACATATATGGCACCGCGACGACGCTCCAGTGCAGCGGGTGTATTCCGGGCCGAGTTCCGCGGGCTCGAGATGAGGGTCGCGATGGTATTCGGCCGTGGTGACATATATGGCACCGCGACGACGCTCCAGTGCAGCGGGTGTATTCCGGGCCGAGTTCCGCGGGCTCGAGATGAGGGTCGCGATGGTATTCGGCCGTGGTGACATATATGGCACCGCGACGACGCTCCAGTGCAGCGGGTGTATTCCGGGCCGAGTTCCTCGGGCTCGAGATGAGGGTCGCGATGGTATTCGGCCGTGGTGACATATATGGCACCGCGACGACGCTCCAGTGCAGCGGGTGTATTCCGGGCCGAGTTCCGCGGGCTCGAGATGAGGGTCGCGATGGTATTCGGGCCGTGGTGACATATATGGCACCGCGACGACGCTCCAGTGCAGCGGGTGTATTCCGGGCCGAGTTCCGCGGGCTCGAGATGAGGGTCGTGATGGTATTCGGCCGTGGTGACATATATGGCACCGCGACGACGCTCCAGTGCAGCGGGGTGTATTCCGGGCCGAGTTCCGCGGGCTCGAGATGAGGGGTCGCGATGGCATACGGCCGTGGTGACATATATGGCACCGCGACGACGCTCCAGTGCAGCGGGTGTATTCCGGGCCGAGTTCCGCGGGCTCGAGATGAGGGTCGCGATGGTATTCGGCCGTGGTGACATATATGGCACCGCGACGACGCTCCAGTGCAGCGGGTGTATTCCGGGCCGAGTTCCGCGGGCTCGAGATGAGGGTCGCGATGGCATACGGCCGTGGTGACATATATGGCACCGCGACGACGCTCCAGTGCAGCGGGTGTATTCCGGGCCGAGTTCCGCGGGCTCGAGATGAGGGTCGCGATGGCATACGGCAGTGGTGACATATATGGCACCGCGACGACGCTCCAGTGCAGCGGGTGTATTCCGGGCCGAGTTCCGCGGGCTCGAGATGAGGGTCGCGATGGTATTCGGCCGTGGTGACATATATGGCACCGCGACGACGCTCCAGTGCAGCGGGTGTATTCCGGGCCGAGTTCCGCGGGCTCGAGATGAGGGTCGCGATGGTATTCGGCCGTGGTGACATATATGGCACCGCGACGACGCTCCAGTGCAGCGGGTGTATTCCGGGCCGAGTTCCGCGGGCTCGAGATGAGGGTCGCGATGGCATTCGGCCGTGGTGACATATATGGCACCGCGACGACGCTCCAGTGCAGCGGGTGTGTTCCGGGCCGAGTTCCGCGGGCTCGAGATGAGGGTCGCGATGGCATTCGGCCCGTGGTGACATATATGGCACCGCGACGACGCTCCAGTGCAGCGGGTGTATTCCGGGCCGAGCTCCGCGGGCTCGAGATGAGGGTCGCGATGGCATACGGCCGTGGTGACATATATGGCACCGCGACGACGCTCCAGTGCAGCGGGTGTATTCCGGGCCGAGCTCCGCTGGCTCGAGATGAGGGTCGCGATGGCATACGGCCGTGGTGACATACATGGCACCGCGACGACGCTCCAGTGCAGCGGGTGTATTCCGGGCCGAGCTCCGCGGGCTCGAGATGAGGGTCGCGATGGCATACGGCCGTGGTGACATATATGGCACCGCGACGACGCTTCAGTGCAGCGGGTGTATTCCGGGCCGAGCTCCGCGGGCTCGAGATGAGGGTCGCGATGGCATACGGCCGTGGTGACATATATGGCACCGCGACGACGCTCCAGTGCAGCGGGTGTATTCCGGGCCGAGTTCCGCGGACTCGAGATGAGGGTCGCGATGGCATACGGCCGTGGTGACATATATGGCACCGCGACGACGCTCCAGTGCAGCGGGTGTATTCCGGGCCGAGTTCCGCGGGCTCGAGATGAGGGTCGCGATGGTATTTGGCCGTGGTGACATATATGGCACCGCGACGACGCTCCAGTGCAGCGGGTGTATTCCGGGCCGAGTTCCGCGGGGCTCGAGATGAGGGTCGCGATGGCATACGGCCGTGGTGACATATATGGCACCGCGACGACGCTCCAGTGCAGCGGGTGTATTCCGGGCCGAGTTCCGCGGGCTCGAGATGAGGGTCGCGATGGCATACGGCCGTGGTGACATATATGGCACCGCGACGACGCTCCAGTGCAGCGGGTGTATTCCGGGCCGAGTTCCGCGGGCTCGAGATGAGGGTCGCGATGGTATTTGGCCGTGGTGACATATATGGCACCGCGACGACGCTCCAGTGCAGCGGGTGTATTCCGGGCCGAGTTCCGCGGGCTCGAGATGAGGGTCGCGATGGCATACGGCCGTGGTGACATATATGGCACCGCGACGACGCTCCAGTGCAGCGGGTGTATTCCGGGCCGAGTTCCGCGGGCTCGAGATGAGGGTCGCGATGGCATACGGCCGTGGTGACATATATGGCACCGCGACGACGCTCCAGTGCAGCGGGTGTGCTTAGGTATGATCCTGATACAAAACTACATCATCGCTCTCCTCGTAAGTATATTTGCTATGAACGCCAAGTCCTACGTGCATGATGCTGCACATATTGCAGAAACTACTTCGGTGATGCAGAAACAGAACGCTGTGGTAGAGATGGACCACTGTGCGTTGGCTTAGATGAATTATCTTCTTTACCTGCCTAACTTTACCTTCTCTACCTTCTATTATCTTCTTTGCCTATCGGTTCCTGAATGCGATATTTGCAGTGTTTCCAGCGGTGGCTAAGTTTACCCCGCTTCTGTGCAACATCTGTGCGAGTTTGGTGTCCCTATAGTTAATCACATATCAAAATATAAATGAATTTCCCTACACTTCCTCCACTTTCACCAATGGGTTTCCTCTGTATCCACAGAGTCAGAAAGGGCCTGGTAGGTGTCTCGTCTTATACCTCGTACTGTCTTCCCACTCGTCGCGTGGTGGTTGCAAATTTGCCTCTTTAGAGTCGGATTAGAGCTGCGATCGCGTGGGAACCTCATGAATAATAAACGACAATCGATCAAGCTGTCTCGAAAAGGTCAATACTGGAGACGAGCGCTTGGGAGAGCAAATACAAGACGGGCTTCTTTTGACCGGTGATTTGACCGGTGATGGTGGTGGCAATGGCGGCGGTGGCGTGGGGGCGGTGGCGTGGAGGCGATGGCGGTGGCGATGGCGGTGGTGGCGGTGGCGTGGAGGCAGTGGCGGTGGCGGTGGCGGTGGCGGTGGCGGGTGGCGGTGGTGGTGGCGGTGGCGGTGGCGGTGGCGGTGGCGGTGGCGGTGGCGGTGGCAATGGCGGCGGTGGTGGCGACGGTGGCGGCGGTGGCGGTGGCGGTGACGGTGGAAGTTCGACCCGGTGGAAATGGGGCCCTGATGACCTGCCGTTTGCCGAACATAAGGTCATCTGACAGGTGGATGTGAAGTGATTGCCCATGCACTTCACATCCACCTGTCAGATGATCCGATGACAGGTGTGTCGTTTACTGTTGAGATTCATCGTACTGTGAATTGAATGTCTTGACTTCATGCTTTGCATAGCCAGTGAAAGGAAAACACACGAAGGACTAGATTGCAATTACCGTATTATGGATTCCCAGACACTACAATCTTGTTGTGTGTTTAATACCGTTGAACTTTCGATTCAAAGTAATTGATGGAAAAACAAAAGTGTGGAATGGGCTGCAAGCTGATTTTCAATGTGGGTGCCTAGACCTCCAGATGATAGCGGTGCTGTTCAAACCAAAAGCTCCTTTCATAATGTTTACGTCTAAATTAAATCATTCAAATGAGTGTCACTCCCCAAGGCTACCAAACATCTTACGATCGTGTCTCCGGGCAACACGAGAACGACTGCGCGACGCGCCTGCAAACGTAATACGTAATACTCCCAACCGGTGAGTGATGCAAACTTTTCATTCCGAATCGAAGTATCCATCAAATGTGTCGATATATAAATAAAGCGAATTCGTCGATTATTTCCGAGAAACAATACCTCGGAAGTATTTTCATAATAATTCGTATCGCTAGAAATTAATAAACTGACAAGCTTCATGCATTGGCATCAGAATAAATCACCCTTTTTAATACATAATCTTTTCGTCTCCAGCATAACGAAAACCATGACACACAACTTGTATTTGAATTGGCTACATATGTAAACGACTGTAAATCGACACCTTTCACATTCACACCAAATTCTTACTACGATTGCGCCGCGCTTTACACCGACAAACGCTCATAAACATTGAATAAACGTGTAGCCACGCGCCAAGGAGGGGGGGGGGGGAATTCGCTCACCCCTAAGGTTTTTCGAGGATAGCGGAAAAAACGCGCAGCGCCGCCGTTTTATGCATACCTGTTCGGAAATAAACTACCCACATTATGTGCAATTATTTACCTCGGGCCGTCTCAGGTCAGGTCACCAGACCAGGTCACGTGATGACCCCACCTCCAAAAAGTTTGCGGTCGTACCACAGCCACAGTTTTTGGCCGATGGGTTTCAAACTAGCACGACTTCATCAGGTCACATGTACCTACAGTTTTTTATCTCGTATTTTTTTGTATATCAATGACCTAAGGTCGGGTCAATTTCGTGACCTCCGGTCTCCCCATTATTAGTCAATGGGGGAAATATGCAAATGCTTCCTATTCCAAAGATACGCAATATAGCAGTCGAATTCCATCTGGATCATATTATCATTAGACCATTATTGATGATCCAGGTGCAATTTTCGTTCAGTGACCCCTGACCTCGGCTGACCTACAAGGTCAGCCGATGTCATCTGAGCTCACCAACTCTTTGTTGTCAATAACTCTTGACAGAATAAAGATAGAGAAGTGAGACCGGCACCAATGTGTTTATCTTGTCGAGGCACGTCTTCCAATATGCAGCATGACCTACTTGGGTCACCATTTGACCTTCACCTGAGGTCAAACTGTTACGTTTACCTTAACTGGTCAACATTAATGAGATTCGACGCGCCTTGACGAGACGAACACGATGTCGTCAAAATTATGTTTTCATCTTTATCAGGTAAAACGTTATTTGCGAAAAACTGTTTTGGCCAAAAACAGCTTGTTTGACCTTAGATGACCACTGGAGCCTAAACTATTGGCCTGAGCTCAAATGCGAGGACATCAATGGTGATTGTATATTTCAAGAGGTTTCTATCGTGCGTTCGGTATCTGGAAAATGTTTTCCTTTGGATATTCTCCGCTGGATAGTTTTCGCCGATAATTTGCCCTTCGCCCGTTCGGCATCTACTCTGTCGGGGATAGTTTTCCATTGAAAAATTATCGCTCCGCAGAGCGTTCGGTATCTGCAAGGATATTATCCATCATCTTGTTTGCGTGTGCTATAAAACACGTTTTAACTCAACTCAAGCGTCAAATTGGTATTAGTCGACCCGCGCCCCGCTGGAGTATTCATCCGAACACGGGGGGGCAGATTCTGCCCCCTTCGTTATCTTCCGAACCAATAATCGCATGGAGACGCGCAAATCGAAAACTCTTAATGAGACGCATCTAAATCATACACAAAATTGTCCAAATAAGGTCACATGTCAGGTCACGCTCAGGTCAAAGGTCAAAATCGAGATATTTGAGTTTATGGGCTATACTTTCCATCCAAAACATTAGATTGCGACTATTATCACACAAAGTGCTCTCAAAGATATAATGCATCTCCTGTATTAGCGAAAGTGAAATTTTAAGCGAAGGTCAAGGTCAAGGTCGGGTCACAAAAGGACACAATTGACAAGAGATCTACGAAAGCCATGCGACACATGCTTCATGGGTTATTTTACACATATAATTCGATAGTTGCAGCTATTTTCACAATCTGACCCCATATAATGCCCTCAGGTCAAGGTTAGGTCACATAAGGTAAAATTTGAAATTGATCAATCGAAAAAATGCATGTTTCTAGACCAGTTTTGTCTCAGAAGCACAGAAGTGGCATTTATTTGTCTGGATCTGAGGCCATTGTTCTACAAAAAAAAAATCGTGCCATGGCTGCAAATAAAACAAAATTGAGCAACGAAAAGCAGCCGGCTGCAATTTGCATTTTTTTTTAACGAGAAGCGACTGCAAATGTGTATTTTTGTATCCACTCGGCTGCAAATCTGACGGGACAAAAATTAGCTAGTCAGGTATGACGTCATACCTAACAGTTTTGTCATTTAATCAACAGAGCTGCTTCAATTTCGATTTTTAGCATAGGAGTTTATGTCAAAATAATGTTTAATAAAACTAACATTTAATCAAACTACGGGTACTTTTCTGTTTCACCACTTGAATAGCACTACTTGTGGTATGGAATATATTCGGAGAAACTCCTCTCGGAGGTAATCAAGCCGCGACGCTGATTGGCTAGCGCATCATTCCGAAGAGAAAAAGGCTATATAGGATGGTAGAACACTCCGGCCGCCGCAAGTGGCAACACCCGACAGTAGCGCCATCTCTGGATTGAATTTGTAACTACCGAACGGTGATGTCATAGTACCCTAATCGCCAGACGGCCTGCGCCGCATTGCCTTTACGGTCTATCTTTGGCAGTGACGTACCCAGGGTACTCCACAGGGTACTCTGGGTACGTACAGGGTACAGGGTACAGGGTACAGGATACTCCAGGGGGGGGGGTGTAATTTTGCTCAGGGGCATAAGGTATCCCCACCAAAAAACAACTCAACGGATTTTGCCCACATATCTTTAGAGGGGCATATTTTCCACATTGTTTTTATTTCTTTTAAAACATTCATTTTGTCGACCAAAGGGGGACAGGTAAGGACCTTCAGGGGGTGGGGGGGCAGTTGCCCCGTTTGCCCCCCCCACCCCCCCCCCCCCCCTGTGCACACCTATGATCTTTGGCCGATTTAGGTCGGTCGCACAGTCAATATTATCGTTCGACTGTGCGTTTAAGGGAAACTCACGCTTGCTTAACAATATGATGACTAATATAGTATCCAGTAACCCAGATAGTAACCCAGTAACTCAGATAATTCGAAACAATCCAGAACAGGCCAGGGGTGTTAAAAAGTGCGAACTTACTATATATATAGTGGGCGCCAAAAATTTCCCTACAAGAACTTGCTCCGGGGCCGAAAATGTCCCAATTTAATCATCTGTTTTGCTCTGTGGTCATCAATTATGTAAAGTGTAATGCACAACTACACATACTTTTCAAATTAGCTGCCAAGTTTCTTGCTTTATCATTGCTAGTTATGAACCCCAAATATCACCACCCCAACCAACCTTCGGCCGATATATTTGTATCGGATATAAATCATTATCGCCAAAAATACGTGTCCTGAAATGTCTCTAAAGTTCTGGGATCCTGGTAGGGGCCGGGGTCGTTGCGGGGGCGGCTTCCACTGTTTTAACATAGGGGCAGCGAACCGCCGTTCGCGGACCCCGTCGGCCTTGGAAATACCTCACGAAATTATCCGGCCCCTTACGAAATATGAGGGAAGTTGATTTGGTCGTTTGAAGTTTACCAAGTGATATCTCAAGATTATGATGGTAACGCCACCACAAGGGGCAATACTGTGCGATTAGCTTGCAGGACGTTGTCATCCCAATGCATATCAGCTGTTCAATAAATGCCCCCGGCGACATCACAGGTAAATTACTTTTTGATCCATGCAGTAGCGTACCCAGGATTTACTCAACGAGGGGGCAAACTTTTGCTCAGGGGGTATAAAGTACCCGCACCAAAAAAAAAACTCAACGTATTTGGCACACAATAATTTTAAAAGGGCATATTTTCACCATTTTTCTCTTTAAAAAAAATCAAAAAATCATTCATTTTTTCGACCGAAGGGGACACGTACAGATCTTCAAGGGGGCCCAATTGTCCCGTTAAATTACTTTTTGCGTCACAGGTACATTACTTTTTGATCCATGCAGTAGTGTACCCAGGATTTACTCCACGAGGGGGCAAAATTTTGCTCAGGGGGTATAAAGTACCCCCACCAAAAAAAAACTCAACGTATTTAGCACACAATAATTTTAAAAGGGCATATTTTCACCATTTTTCTCTTTAAAAAAAAAATCAAAAAAATCATTCATTTTTTCGACCGAAGGGGCACGTACAGATCTTCAAGGGGGGGGGGGGGTAATTGTCCCCCCCCCCCCCCCCCTTGTGTACGGCTATGGATCCATGTGAGTTTTCCTGTCATTAATATGAGACTTGATGCTGTCTAACATACATTATTGATGATGTGCTTTACATGTATGTCACTTGCGAAGTAGTGTTTCATATATTTAGCTTGCTATGCCGGATATAAGTATGCCCTCGGTGACGTCATGACAGATAGTGCTCAGCAGGGACGGTTCTACCTTATATTTATGGCCTTGATTAGCTTGAAATTGAACTGATTCGAACATTGGATTCCCCATGCATTGTTTGAATTTGCTTTGGTTTTGAAACATGGATATTTGGTGATTAACGAAGAGTCTATAGAGTATAGGAAGATGGATAATCCTGTGTTGGTAAGTACTTGCTCAAAATTATTTTGTTTTAGTCAAATTATCCACAGTTGAATGAAAGCTTTTAAAATTAATTTGAACAAAAGTGCAAATTGAACTGTAGAACTTGTATGTTCAGTATTCATTGATATTAGGTAATGCAGAAATAGCATTTGGCATGTATGATGTGGTGTACGGCCAACAAATGTTGTAACTCTATTATTGAAACTCAGACATTGCTGATAAACTGTTTGCCCATCAATAAACTGATAAACTGTTTGCCCATCTGACTGCCTGTCCACCAGTATGAAAAATGTGTCAGGAACATCGACGAGATATTTGGGACAGCCCAAATCCTGCCCCAAATGGGACAGCAAGCTGTCCCATTTGGGGGCATGATCTTCCGGATCAAATTTCGCTCCTCGGTCAGCAAATACTGTTGACCGGGGAGGGGGAGGGGGTCGATAGTCTTCGGGGGGGAGTCGGTCATATTCACAATCGCGTTTTATCTAGTTGAAATGGTAAATTGTTACTTCTGGCCAAAAAAGTCAGAAGCTGCCCCAAAAATTCCAGAAGCTGCCCAAAAAAAATAAAAAGCTGCCCCACAATTTAAAAGCTGCCCAAAAATTATCAAAAGCTGCCCCAATTATCATGTGTTGGTGCCAACCCTGCCCGACAAGATCTCGTCAAAACTTGCCACGTTTTGCATCTTGGCTTTTCCATGGATTATGCGAGTGGAGGAAGGGAGCAAACTATAGTTCCCTGACCTTAGTTCTTGTGATGACAAGATGGGTGTACTAGACGGTGGACAGTGGGCATGATTCAAAACCTAAAAGGATCTGGATTGATGCTGATGATGTGGCACTGCGGTTATTCGTTGGTTTTGTTGGCCACTGTCATTATCCTTCACTTGTGCTGTCTGCCTACTTCACTTGTAGGTCCTTGCCGACATCCATAACATATCATCTATGAAAATGTGTTTTGTTGTCTTGCCGTCTTGTAGCCAGGGGCGCAGCCAGACCTTCGGCAAAGGGGGAGGGGCACGGCATTCACAGAGGGCCCCCTCTGCCAAAGCCCCCCCCCCCCACAAAAAAACGCGAAATGGTATCTCCTCGGATTTTGGCCTCCATATTTTGCAGGGGTCCTAAATTATCGAGAATAAAAAAAACGGCGGGCAGACCCGTGTTGAACAGACCCCATGCGTAGATTAACTGATAAGCACTAGTCTGATACAAAATAATGTGCGGCAACTGACTCCCTTTGGCACCATGTGAAGTATTAACACGCGCACCGACGTGGGGTGCGGATATCCGCCTACCTGAGGTTTTCGTAAATATTGGGAAAACGGCGGTGTGTAGCGCCACCAAACTTAGCATAGCTCTTTGGGCATCAATTATCCACATTTTGTGTAATTTTGTATCTCGAGTCATCTAAGGTTAGGTCAACAGGTCATTTAAGTGACCCAAACTCCATGCAAGTTTTTGAAAGTTTAGTGACACCACCTCCAAGCAAGTTTTTGAAAGTCGTGCCAAAGCCACAGTGATTGACCGAGCGGTTTTAAAATCACAGGACTTAATTAGGCCATAAGTACCTATAATTCGTTTATCTTGGATTTCTAATATCGGTGACCTAAGGTCATATCCAGGGGCGCAGACAGACCTTCGTCAAGGAAGGGGGGAGGGAACAGCATTCCGAGGGGCCCCTCGATCAAAACCACCCCCTCCCTCCCCACACACAAAACAAAATGGCGCGAAATGGTATATCCTCGGATTTGGGCCACTATATTTTGCCGGGCCTCTAAATAG
>JAXIVJ010010881.1:0-25000 GCA_036785665.1 Chirona hameri | reverse complement strand
TTACCCTACTTTTTATTTGAGATATTCTCCATGTAACCTAAGCTAAGAATGATAATAATCATTACATGCGTCTCGAAAAATTACAGATATTCTGATAGCATGAAAAGTCTGAGGTTAGGACATGTCTGGGATTACAGCAGTTTACGCTAGTTTTAATTTGAGAATAGCATGAAAAGTATGAGGTTAGGACATGTCCGGGCCATTGCAGCAGTTTACCCTAGCAGTTTACCATATCCTTACAGCAGTGTACATGCAGGCCGACAGGCTGTCAACTACCAAATTACCTTTGAGCATAATGGTTTACCATATCCTTACAGCAGTTTACATGCAGGCTGCATGCCGTCAACTACCAAGGCTGTCAACTACCAACTTACTTTTGAGCATAATGGTTTACCATCAGGCCGAAAGCCTGAAAGCCTTTCCCATAAACTGCCCATAAAAAGCTTCCCCCTTTAACCATAAACCTCCATAAACACTGGCACTTTATTCTCTATATAATTTACAAATGGAATTTTAGGACACTGCTCCTGCTCAACAACTTGTTGCGGCTGATGGTCTGCTACTACCCCCCGCTCAACAACTTGTTGCGGCTGATGGTCTGCTACTACCCCCCGCTCAACAACTTGTTGCTGCTGATGGTCTGCTACTACCCCCGTTCAACAACTTGTTGGGGCTGATGGTCTGCTACTACCCCTGTTCAACAACTTGTTGCGGCTGATGGTCTGCTACTACCCCCGTTCAACAACTTGTTGCGGCTGATGGTCTGCTACTACCCCCGTTCAACAACTTGTTGCTGCTGATGGTCTGCTACTACCCCCCCGTTCAACAACTTGTTGCGGCTGATGGTCTGCTACTACCCCCGTTCAACAACTTGTTGCGGCTGATGGTCTGCTACTACCCCCCGTTCAACAACTTGTTGCGGCTGATGGTCTGCTACTACCCCCGTTCAACAACTTGTTGCGGCTGATGGTCTGCTACTACCCCCGTTCAACAACTTGTTGCGGCTGATGGTCTGCTACTACCCCCGTTCAACAACTTGTTGCGGCTGATGGTCTGCTACTACACCCGTTCAACAACTTGTTGCGGCTGATGGTCTGCTACTACCCCCGTTCAAGAACTTGTTGCTGCTGATGGTCTGCTACTACCCCCGTTCAACAACTTGTTGCTGCTGATGTTCTGCTACTACCCCCCGTTCAACAACTTGTTGCGGCTGATGGTCTGCTACTACCCCCGTTCAACAACTTGTTGCGGCTGATGGTCTGCTACTACCCCCCGTTCAACAACTTGTTGCGGCTGATGGTCTGCTACTACCCCCCGTTCAACAACTTGTTGCGGCTGATGGTCTGCTACTACCCCCCGTTCAACAACTTGTTGCGGCTGATGGTCTGCTACTACCCCCGTTCAACAACTTGTTGCGGCTGATGGTCTGCTACTACCCCCGTTCAACAACTTGTTGCGGCTGATGTCTGCTACTACCCCCGTTCAACAACTTGTTGCGGCTGATGGTCTGCTACTACCCCCGTTCAACAACTTGTTGCGGCTGATGGTCTGCTACTACCCCCGTTCAACAACTTGTTGCGGCTGATGGTATGCTACTACCCCCGTTCAACAACTTGTTGCGGCTGATGGTCTGCTACTACCCCGTGCAACAACTTGTTGCGGCTGATGGTCTGCTACTACCCCCCGTTCAACAACTTGTTGCGGCTGATGGTCTGCTACTACCCCCCGTTCAACAACTTGTTGCGGCTGATGGTCTGCTACTACCCCCGTTCAACAACTTGTTGCGGCTGATGGTCTGCTACTACCCCCCGTTCAACAACTTGTTGCTGCTGATGGTCTGCTACTACCCCCGTTCAACAACTTGTTGCTGCTGATGGTCTGCTACTACCCCCCCGTTCAACAACTTGTTGCTGCTGATGGTCTGCTACTACCCCCCGTTCAACAACTTGTTGCTGCTGATGGTCTGCTACTACCCCCCGTTCAACAACTTGTTGCGGCTGATGGTCTGCTACTACCCCCGTTCAACAACTTGTTGCGGCTGATGGTCTGCTACTACCCCCGTTCAACAACTTGTTGCTGCTGATGGTCTGCTACTACCCCCCGTTCAACAACTTGTTGCTGCTGATGGTCTGCTACTACCCCCGTTCAACAACTTGTTGCTGCTGATGGTCTGCTACTACCCCCGTTCAACAACTTGTTGCGGCTGATGGTCTGCTTCTACCCCCCGCTCAACAACTTGTTGCGGCTGATGGTCTGCTACTACCCCCCGTTCAACAACTTGTTGCTGCTGATGGTCTGCTACTACCCCCCGTTCAACAACTTGTTGCGGCTGATGGTCTGCTACTACCCCCGTTCAACAACTTGTTGCGGCTGATGGTCTGCTACTACCCCGTTCAACAACTTGTTGCTGCTGATGGTCTGCTACTACCCCCCGTTCAACAACTTGTTGCTGCTGATGGTCTGCTACTACCCCCGTTCAACAACTTGTTGCTGCTGATGGTCTGCTACTACCCCCGTTCAATAACTTGTTGCGGCTGATGGTCTGCTTCTACCCCCCGTTCAACAACTTGTTGCGGCTGATGGTCTGCTACTACCCCCGTTCAACAACTTGTTGCGGCTGATGGTCTGCTACTACCCCCCGTTCAACGACTTGTTGCGGCTGATGGTCTGCTACTACCCCGTTCAACAACTTGTTGCGGCTGATGGTCTGCTACTACCCCCGTTCAACAACTTGTTGCGGCTGATGGTCTGCTACTACCCCCGTTCAACAACTTGTTGCTGCTGATGGTCTGCTACTACCCCCGTTCAACAACTTGTTGCGGCTGATGGTCTGCTACTACCCCCGTTCAACAACTTGTTGCGGCTGATGGTCTGCTACTACCCCCCGTTCAACAACTTGTTGCGGCTGATGGTCTGCTACTACCCCCCGTTCAACAACTTGTTGCGGCTGATGGTCTGCTACTACCCCCCGTTCAACAACTTGTTGCGGCTGATGGTCTGCTACTGCCCCCCGTTCAACAACTTGTTGCGGCTGATGGTCTGCTACTACCCCCCGTTCAACAACTTGTTGCGACTGATGGTCTGCTACTACCCCCCGTTCAACAACTTTTGTGCTGACAGCTGTCGGCCTGCAATCCCCAACCACGCTCAACATTTTTTTGAAATACGCCACTAGAAATGCACTGGTGCTGTTGAAAAATATTGTTCCAGCTATGGCAGAAATCGGTCAAATACTTACAAAGCACAAGCAACATTCACCAGAATTATGTCTTATCTATGCCAATTTTTTACCTCTATGTTCTGCTCTGCAGACTTGCAAACATATAAATCAACCTGATGTGCGCCAAGTGACCAAAAGCAGTCAGTGCCCCTAAAACCCCAATCATCATAGATGCGTTGTTCTTTGTCACTTACCAGGTAAGGGACAAAGAACAACGCGAAAAGAACAAAAACAGTGACCAAAAGCAGTCAGTGCCCCTAAAACCCCAATCATCATAGATGCGTTGTTCTTTGTCACTTACCAGGTAAGGGACAAAGAACAACGCGAAAAGAACAAAAACAGTGACCAAAAGCAGTTGGTGCCCCTAAAACCACAATCATCATAGATGCATTGTTCTTTGTCACTTACCAGGTAAATGTCAAAGAACAACGTATCTATGATGATTGGGGTTTTAGGGGCACCGATTGCTTTTGGTCACTGTTCTTGTTCTTTCCGCGTTGTTCTTTGTCACTTGCCTGGTAAGTGACAAAGAAACGTGCCAGTCCTGCCAGCACTGGAAACCCCTAACCAAACAACCAATCCACCACAGCACCAGTCCTGCCGGCACAGCAACGCCTTAACTACATAATAAACCATCCACAGCGCCAGGCCAGCCGGCACAGCGAGCGCTTCGTTGTTAGTGTTATAATTGCCAATATCTCTTGTTCATTTTAATTGAGTTGCTTCTTATCTGTTTTATCTAGTTTGCTTCTCCCAACGTTTCAATTTACATGTCCACAAGACTAAAGAATAGAAGCCTGCACACACCTAATAAGCATGAGTCTGATATTTGAACATGGCGAAGCAATGATCATCTCCATTCAGCTTGTTCTTGGTTTTGGGCTGTTGTTGTTGTTGATTGACTAGGGCGTATAGCCTCTTAGCCCAGGACGCCAAACTTCAATAGTCTGTGTTCTTGCTTGGTCCGATTTTAGGGATGGCAGTTCTTTTTATTTTTCTTCTTGGGCGTTTGACAGCGTATGCGAGGATAGCCACAGGGAAGGATGAATAGCCTCCAAAATAAAGATGCGTCGGTATCGTCTGCATTCTGATAGCATGAAAAGAATGAGGTGGGATATGTTCCCAATATTGCACTTTAACCTTCCCATGTGAAATCAGAATTAAAAGAATGGAAAACACTATTTACTTACCAGTTGCTATTTTGCAAAGCTATAAATTATTATCGGATCGACCTTCACATACAGCACATTTCTGCCGACCTTGAGATCGCCGCTGGACCACACCAACAAGGTTTCTTGATAATACCATAAACTACATCACGTATTGAATGGCGCTAAATATGATGATTAATGACGTCAAATAAGGCAAAAAAAATCTGTCAACATCCTAAATAGGGAAATGTTACATTATTTGCTCGTTAATACGCAGTATAATTTAACATTTCATATTTTGTACGCATGTCATAGAGTTTGCGGTAATGCTGGCGGCATTCGACCTATTATGACGTCATTATCTCGAGAGAAAAAAACATCCGTTTTTCCCTTCTAAGGGGTGCAAATTGCCCCCCTCGGGGTCGCCACCCCCTTGGTTTTTAGGTCGGGTACATATGTACGTGACCTAAAATTTTAAGACCGGTGGTGCCAACCGTTCGTCCTGCAGATGCCATGACAAATCTCGTCTGGACAGACAGACAGACAGACAGACAGACAGACAGACAGACAGACAGACAGACAGACAGACAGACAGACAGACAGACAGACAGACAGACAGACAGACAGACAGACAGACAGACAGACAGACAGACAGACAGACAGACAGACAGACAGACAGACAGACAGACAGACAGACAGACAGACAGACAGACAGACAGACAGACAGACAGACAGACAGACAGACAGACAGACAGACAGACAGACAGACAGACAGACAGACAGACAGACAGACAGACAGACAGACAGACAGACAGACAGACAGACAGACAGACAGACAGACAGACAGACAGACAGACAGACAGACAGACAGACAGACAGACAGACAGACAGACAGACAGACAGACAGACAGACAGACAGACAGACAGACAGACAGACAGACAGACAGACAGACAGACAGACAGACAGACAGACAGACAGACAGACAGACAGACAGACAGACAGACAGACAGACAGACAGACAGACAGACAGACAGACAGACAGACAGACAGACAGACAGACAGACAGACAGACAGACAGACAGACAGACAGACAGACAGACAGACAGACAGACAGACAAACACTTTGGCCAGCACTTTTCTGAGCGACCCCCCAGTGGAAATATTCGAACTTAGAAAAACATGGCAACATGTTTCTCATTTGTCTACGATTTTCAATAAGTACGATTGTCAAAACACATTGCCCAGTACTTTTCTGAGCGACCCCCCCCCCCCCCCCCCCAGTGGAAATCTTCGAACTCTGAGAAATATTTTAACATGTTTCTCATTTTTCTGCGATTTTGAACTAGAGGCCGGCAATGCGATCGGGGCATTGCCTTGGGGTCAAAATCGTACGATAATTCCGTAGTTTGGCCCCAGCCGGCCTGCCCACCGCTGACTGGCCGTTGTGGTGACCTCCGACTGTGACGTCACCACAAACTGCCGCTGGGCGGCGTGCCGGCCGGCTCTCAGTGCTATGCGGCGCAGTATCCTACTGTAAGGCACAGTATCCACGGCAAGCCGGCACCAGCTGACGGCGGAGGCCCGCTCCTTCAAAATGGTAACTTGGTTTAACCCCCCCCCCCCCCCCGGAGGGTTTATTTTGCCCCCTTCAAGATCGGCAGCCATTTATGGATTTTGGACCGCTGTATCGCGCACGTGACCTGTGAGTATCATGGCTGTGTCACAAACCGTGTGACCTGAGGAGGCGAAAAAGAAAGAAAATGTTGGCGCCCCAGTTTTTGGCACCTGGCACGTGCCACCTGCCATCGATTGACCCGAAAATGGTACCATCATCTGTCCGCAGTTTTGCCGCATCAAACGGTGCGACCTGCGTCGAAATCGGCCCAGCCGTTTGGGCTCCACGTGCCAATATGCTCCGTTGGACAGACACACACACACACACACACTCACACACACACACACACACACACACACACACACACACACACACACACACACACACACACACACACACACACACGCACGCACGCACGCACGCACCCACGCACGCACGCACGTACACACACACACACACACACACACACACACACACACACACACACACACACACACACACACACACACACACGCTCCTCCCACTTTCCGAGCGACAGCCCAGTGGAAATCTTCGAACTCAGAAAAACATGTAAACATGTTTTTCTTCTTTCTACGATTTTGAATAACTTTTCTGTTATAATTTCCAATGTATGAATTTAAAGACAAACAGCATCAACATTTAACTGTATATGAAATATACCACCAAAACTACCAAAAAACGGCCTAAATTAATTTATGCCAGCCAGTGGCTTTTATTAATTTAAGCCGGTTAAAACGGGATTAAGATAATAAAAAACAATATCATCGGAATCAGTGACCTTATCCTCGTTGTTTTTTATATTATTTAACCCTATTTGTAACAGGGGGGGGCGGATTCCGCCCCCTCCCCCCCCCCCCCCCCCCCCCCCTCATGTTTTTCGCAGATATCTCCAGAACGGCAGGGAGCAGACCCATGAAATTTTGGGCCTGTTCATAGAATTGAACTCCGCATTTGGAGTCAAAATTTTGAGTTCTTAAACTGAACAGAGGCGGTTCCAGGGCACAGTTTTGGGTGGGTTCGGAGGCTTTGGCGATAATACGGAAATGCGATCTTCACGGTTTCTTCCTAACTGCATCAAGTATGAAGGAGTTAGATCGGCTTACGGTGATTGCAACAAGTGCAAATTAGTTGATGTTAATGAAATATCATAAAAATTGCATGGCAGAGGCGGTTTCAGGGGCTTGAAAAGGGGGGGGGGGTTTCCAGGAAGTATTCAATGCTTGGCGGGAAGCCAATAGAGCAATGTAAGGGCAGTTTATAGCTATCAAGATGTAAAAGATAGCTTCTGTTTCCATTATTCGCATAATTTATTACATATAGGGTTTTTAGGGGCGTGTTCAGGAACATGAAAAAGGGGGTGACTGGCATGGTGATGACGATATGCCAGCGATAACGGCGCAATATACGTTTAGCTTATAATAATATATGCACATATGAGACCAGAAAAGGGAATAAAGTCATTTTTTTGCAGAGGCGCGCTCAGGAATGGAAGAAAGGGGGTCATATTATTGCAAGGAAACTAAGAGGCATGGGCGTACAAAGACATAACATACTGCAGTTTTCGGATGAAACACGCACCACAGGCTACTCTACGAACGATTATAAGATAATAGGCGAGTCCAGGTAGGGTAAAAAGGGGGGTAAGCAATGTTAATTGAAGTTGTAAGTGAAATAGTCACTATTGACTAGTTAGTATCATAATAGCGGATAATATACTTATCGAAAGGTCTTGCGCCGCCCCAGTTTGGATCCTGGATACGCCTATGATGAAGTACAACATGCAAAAAGGAACTATCTACGATCAGTAACATATTTATAGTGCTGGGTAGCAACTTGTCTGCGGTTAATACTTTTTCCCAACTTTACCCCCTCTTTCACTAACCTGGTACCTCCTATGGCAAAAAATATGATTTATAACTGTTTTTCTAATGTCTCAATCACATAGAATTTCATTTATATAAAAAAAAACACATAAAAAATGGTTTTATTACGCATTTACTTCACCCCCATATTGAGTGACCTGCACACGCCTATGATTTTTGAATTTTCAAACGTCACCGTCATATATCAATTTTCAATTCAATCTCTATCGATTCCTATTAGTTGTGTTAAAATCAGTCGATAAACATGAAAGCTATGTTGGATCAAAAATACCACTAAAATTTGTAGTTTTTGCCCCCCTGTTGCCCCCTATCCCAAATTTGTATGTTTTGTATTATTTATAAATGTAGATCGTGTTGAGGGGAACCAAACACCGCTTCATTTTTGAAAATCGGACGGGTAGATCTCGAGATCTCCGGGGGGGGCGGAATCAGCCTCCCCCCCCCCTGTTACAAATAGGGGTAGCCAGGAGCCTGTTACAAATAGGGTTAAGAAGATAAAAATGTAAAAATGATTTGTTTATTGATATTTTGGCCGCAGGCCTTTTTCAAAATTACATCTATGGACATACAATGTTCACATAAATAGAAGAGAACAAGTGTGGCCCGCTTGCTCCGCAATGCGAAGGTTACTAATTTCCCGTATTCCGTATTATGTATCCCGTATCCCGTATCACGTATCCCGTAGCCTGTATCCCGTATCCCGTATCCCGTATCCCGTATCCCGTATCCCGTATCCCGTATCCCGTATCTCGTATCCCGTATCCCGTATCCCGCATCCCGTATCCCGTATCCTGTATCCCGTATCCCGTATCCCGTATCCCGTATCCCGTATCCCGTATCCCATATCCCGTATCCCGTATCACGTATCCCGTATCCCGTATCCCGTATCTCGTATCTCGTATCCCGTATCCCGTATCCCGTATCCCGTATCCCGTATCCCGTATCCCGTACTCGTTCCCGTTCCCGTATCCCGTATCCCGTATCCCGTATCCCGTTCCCGTATCCCGTTCCCATATCCCGTTGCCGTATCCCGTATCCCGTTCCCATATCCCGTTCCCGTATCCCGTTCCCGTATCCCGTTCCCGTATCCCGTTCCCGTATCCCGTTCCCTTATCCCGTATCCCGTATCCCGTATCCCGTATCCCGTATCCCGTATCCCGTATCCCGTATCCCGTTCCCGTATCCCGTTCCCGTATCCCGTTCCCGTATCCCGTTCGCGTATCCCGTTCCCGTATCCCGTTCCCGAATCCCGTTCCCGAATCCCGTTCCCGAATCCCGTTCCCGAATCCCGTTCCCGAATCCCGTTCCCGTCCCGTACTCGTTCCGAACATCACCAATCTCGGGTAGGCTGTACATAGACATTGACATAGACATGTATTTTCCCACCCTTCCACATCGAACGTGGCTTTTCCGAGTCGCACGTCAATATGGTAAAAGCTTGGACATTCAAATGTAAATCACAGACCCACACACTCGCCATACACACCCGCCATACACACTCGCCATACACACTCGCCATACACACTCGCCAAACACACTCGCCACACACACTCATCAGCGCCTAGCCAGCATCGCGGAGCAGCCAGTCAATCACCTGAGTCTTAAAACTGGTGAGTTCTACTTCGCGGATGTCCTGCGGTAGTCTGTTGTGCATATCAGCACCGCTAAAACACAGTCTACGAACTCCTGCGTTCGATTTAGCACTGGCTCGCTGTAGCTGACCGCGTGTTCTGGTGCTGTGTTGGTGGTCGCTGGTGACGAGGTGTTCGGCAATACCGACCGGGAGTCCAGTGGTACGTACTTTCTGAACGAGGCACACGCGATGGTATGTGGTTAGCTGCTCCGCGTTGAGCCACCCAAGCTGTTTGTAGTCGGCAGATATGTGGTCGTATTTACGTCTGCCACATACGACACGTGCGCAGAAGTTCAGCACCTTCTGTATCCTATGTCTCTGGGCCAGTCCGTAAGTACCGTAGATGGATATGCAGTATCTGATATGTGACACGAATAGAGATGTGACCAGAGACGCGATGATGTCGGATGGCAGGCAATGTTTGGCATGAGATAAGTCTAAAAGCATCCCCGTGCACTTTCTCACCAGCTGATCAATGTGAGTATCAAAGGTCAAAAACCTGTCCATAACTAGTCCCAGATTTTTGACAGTTCGACTTTCGGAGACGAGCGATACGCCAAATCTGAGTCTAACTTCCGGAAAGCTACGCAACATGGCTTTTGTACCGAAAACTATTAACTGCGTCTTGTCGGCGTTCACTTTCATATAATGCGATGAAAAGCATTCCGAGAGAGTGTCCAGAGCCTGTTCCATCCTTGCAATGAGCGAGTGAATATCACGTTTCCGACCCGAGACCAAAACCTGCGTATCGTCCGCGTATTGAAAGATGGATGCGCCATGAGAATGCAGTGCTAGGTCATTTGAGAACACGGAGAACAACAGCGGGCCAAGTGAGGTTCCCTGATGCACACCCATGTCATTGGGCAGAGAAGTCGAGAGTTTAACCTTCCCGTCACTGTCCCTAACCTTGACCTGTTGCGTGTGACCTCGCAAGTAGTTCTCAAACCATGTGGTATCAATGCTATAAAGTCGCAACTTTTCTAAGAGTACAATATGATCAATGACGTCGAAACAGCGCGATAAATCAACCAGCACAAGCAGTGAAATCTCGCCCCGGTCCATGGCAGATAGAATTGTGTCACTAACTTCTGTCAGAGCTGTCTCCGTAGACTGATGCGCGCGATAGCCATGCTGCGAGTGCGAGCAAAGCTCGTGACGGGTAAAGTAAGCATTTAGTTGACTGTGGACGACCCGCTCAAGGATTTTAAAGATGGCGGGAGCAACTGGTATTGGACGAAATTTGGTAGAGTCGCTAAGATCGTTGGTCTTTGGCAGAGGTGTCACTATCGCATGTTTCCATGACTCCGGAACCTGTCCGGTTGTTAGGCTGCTGTTGACCACGTCTAAGAGTACATGTCCGATAGATCTGAAACATCTCTGAATCAGATTGACGCTAACGCCGTCATCTTCGCATGAATTAGAGGCTTTGATTATGCACACGGTGCTCCACAGTTCCTCGAGTGTGACGGCCTCTAGGCTGAACGTGCACGTCATAACTCGCGGTAGTCTCACCGGCGTAGCCTCTCTCACACCCACCACACTGGCGGCCGTATTGGCACCGACGCTAACAAAGTACCTGTTCAGAGTGTCTGTGTCTACAATAAAGAGTTCATAATTTAATATGCGCCAATTTGGTATCCGACGAAGGAGGCTGTTTTCTTGCTTAGGATGCTCTTGACTATGGCGAGGTATTGCGGACACAAACTGATCTGGAGCGAAATATTTCGATGTAATGGTTTATTACGCCGAATCAAAAAGGGGCTGAAAGCGTTATATTAACACTGCCATTATAACGTTCATGTTTGTCAATATGAATACATTTTGGGTGGTTATTGGTCAGAAATTATTGCACTTTACAGCTGTATATTTTTGTATTGTCTACCGCCCTCCGTTATTGACGATATGGCGGTGTGATGAAATACCTATTCTAAAATGGTCAATTTATATATTCCAGGCCGATTTAAGCTATTAACTATTTAATATAAAGCTTCGGTTGGCATGCATAATAAAGCCAGTACCTTCGTCTGCAAACTTACGTTTGTTTCATCGCGTCATGTCCCATATAGGTTCGGAGCACAAAATTAAATCGTCAAGCACGTCATAAAACCGTTATTTGCGTCTGTGTAGCCATTAATTTTGCACGCGCCACGCGCCGCTCGCCGAACCACATTGCATACGTCAGCCCGTTAATTTCTCTACACGTCTGTGTTTGTCGCATGCCGATCTGACGCATAGTTGCCCAAATATCGACCTGGGATTGCATCATGTTTTGCGATTTTTTACACTTTTCTCACATTTCGTTCCGGGTTTTCCACGTGCACGTGGAAGCATGCTTGGCTTATCATGCTTTTCACTATGCCGAGGTTTTGCCGACGTAAATTGATCTGAAGCGAAATATTTCGATGTAATGCTTTATAACGACGAATAAAAAAGGCCTGAAAGCGTTATATTAACACTGACATTATAACGTTAATGTTTGTCAATATGAATATATTTTGGGTGGTTATTGGTCAGAATTGATCGCGCTTTACAGCTGTATTTTTTGTTCTTGTTGAACGCTCTCCGTTATGGACGATATCTGGGTGTGATGAAATAAATATTATAAAATGGCCAATTTATATGTTCCAGGTCGATATAAGATATTAAATATGTAACAGAAAGCTTCGGTATTAATGCATGATAGGGACGGTACATGGACCTGCAAAATTACGTTTGTTTCAACTCTTCAAGTCTCATAGGTTCGGAATACTAAATTAAATCGTGAACGACGACATAAAAGCGTGATTCGCGTTTGTGGATCCATTCACTTTGCACGAGCCGCGCGCTGCTCACCGAACCACAATGCATACGCCAGCCCGTTAATTGCTCTATACGCCTGCGTTTGTTGCATGCCGATCGGACAGATGGTTGCCGAGATATCGACACGGGATGGCATCGTGTTTGGCGCTTTTCACGATTTTTGCACACATTTCGCTCCGGTTTTTCCACGTGTTGAGCCAATGGAGAAAAAGTCGTTTTTGCAGCTCGTGCCACGTGCGCTACGAACGTCCCAC
This sequence comes from Chirona hameri, assembly GCA_036785665.1. NCBI lineage: Eukaryota > Metazoa > Arthropoda > Thecostraca > Balanomorpha > Balanidae > Chirona > Chirona hameri. The sequence goes on along the minus strand of JAXIVJ010010881.1, from coordinate 12,423 downwards.
CTAATATTTTCCCAGGCACCGCACACCGTTGGTCGGGGCCGCGTGGCGTGCCAAAATTTCACCCGCCTGCGACGCACCGTCTGGCCTGGACGTCGTCGCAACAACAACACGACTGATGTTGGCGGACAGAATGACAGAGTGACAGAATGACAGACAGACGGATGCCGTTACTTTAGTAATATAGAGAAGATACTTTAGTAATATAGACAAGTGTGGCCCGCTTGTTCCGCAATGCAAAGGTAAACCCGTAGCCCGTAGCCCGTAGCCCGTAGCCCGTAGCCCGTAGCCCGTAGCCCGTAGCCCGTAGCCCGTAGCCCGTAGCCCGTAGCCCGTAGCCCGTAGCCCGTAGCCCGTAGCCCGTAGCCCGTAGCCCGTAGCCCGTAGCCCGTAGCCCGTAGCCCGTAGCCCGTTTGTTTGCATTCAGTTAGTCCCTGTACTTGTTTTCTAATGTAGGTTTCCTTGAGACGTTTGTTTAGGTGTGTGACATAATTCCTTTGTTGTTTCCACTTGTTCCAGTTGTAGTCTGTGGGTCGTTTCTTGGCAGTCTTGAAAAGTCTGTCACGATTTCTTCAAAGGCCTTTGTTCTGAAGTCAGTTGTTTTGTTGTGTACTAATTGTTTTAAGGTCAGCCTTGGAATATTTTCGTCGTCCATTTCTCGATCCCCGGGTGGTTCGCAATCTAGAGGCTAGCACTATCAGCTGGAGTTGATGCAGCAGTTGGCCGCCAGGGACCGCTAATGAGCCAGGGTGTTATGACGTCGCAAGCAAATGATACCAGTTAAAGTCCCTATGTCCCTATGGCGGCCTTACGCTTCCAGCCGCCCGAGAGCGGCAAATGAGCGGCTAGGTCCGTAACGTTTGACTGACTTATGGCTCCCTAAGTATAAGTAACTAATGACGTCATTTTGTTTCAAATTACGTTTTTTGGCTTTTAGTGACCAGATACAGACAAATACATACCTCCGCTATATTTCTGAGACAAAGCTGGTCCATAAACATGACATTTGTATTTACATTAGCCAATTTCAAAATGTGTCCTCCTTGTGACCTGACCTTGACCTGAGGGCCATTATATGGGGCCAGGTTGTGACAATGGCTGCTACCCTCTAATTATATGTGTAAAATAACTCATACAACAGTACATTCGTTTATATTTTAATTTCATGCGTTTTGTTTTAATTCGAGGTTGCATTTTAATTGTAATATTTGTTTTCTTTGTACTTGTGTTTAGACCTTTAGATTGATATGACGACTTCACATGTCAGTGGGTGTCTCAGCCCGTTGGTGAGGTATAGGGATACAGGAAATGAAACGAAATTCCTATTTAAAGGGACTATCCCACCTTAACATTATATTTGAGTTGAGATAGCGATTTTGATGGCTTGGCATTGAAATTAAGTATGGTAGCAGTTAAAACAACCACAATGATCTAACCAAAAAGATATTCGAGTTTGATTGTGACATCATGTGACATGTGACATCACATGTGACAGCCAGGGTGTTATGACGTCGCAAGCAAATGGTACCAGTTAAATATTTAACGCTAAATATTTATTTATTTATAAATGAATAAATATTTAGTGGTACCATTTGCTTGCGACGTCATAGCACCCTGGCTCACTAGCGGTCCCTGGCGGCCAACTGCTGCAACAACTCCAGCTGATAGTACTAGCCAATCTAGACTCCGGGTGGTTTGCTTTTTCCCGCGCAATAGATGTCGACAAAAAAAAATATGTCATACATTTGGCAGCACAAAGGATTCCCCTGTTATTACAAAACAATTCATATGACGTCACCAACTCAACTTTCCGCTTAAAACTAAAAGTTTAATATCTTCCAAGATAATTTTGTTTGTTTTTGCGAGAAAAAAGTTCACGAACATGTTCAGCTGACCTCGCCTGACATTTAGACATACAATTAAGTGTGATTCGACAACTTTAAAAAAGGTGGGACAGTCCCTTTAAGGATAGGTGCGGGAGGTTGAATATGTTCTATGAGGTGATTAATACGAACGCCTCTCATCTCATTATATCAAGGTAGATAATGGATTGAAACCCCTCTGAGCAAATTAAGACATTGTTAAGCAATGTGGTTTATATTAGTTCTCTGTGTGACTTCGTTTCTGATCGAAATTTGTATCTAGTAATTGTTTTATTTTACAATTGGCCGCATACGTTAGGGGCCCCAGCCCGAGTACGTGACTGCATTGCAACGTAAGTATAGGTAACGTTACTGCTTGGAATTGACGGGAAACCAGAAAAGCCGCATCGTGATTCGTTTGAATATACTGATAAATGTTAGTCGTTACACTGGGGAAATCGTATGCTGTTTAAATTGTGTGCGCCGCGCTGCGCACAATTAAGTTGACTGATAGTATTCTTTATAAGGATAGGGTTTTGACCGTGACTTTGTGTTTTTGTGTTGTGGTGCCTCGACATGTGGCCTTGAGGTCAGGTTACCTTTTGAGGAAAGGAGTTCAGCCGGTCGAGTGGTGTTGTGCCGTTGGGGCTCTGAGCGGGGCCGTGCGGTACCGAGCTCGAGGTTGGCTGATGATCTGTAGATGTTTGGGGCCTGACCAGCCACGGTTTCAGTTTATTGTTTGTTGTTGGATCGGTCTTGGGACATGGAGCGGTAAGCCACGATTCGTATACGATGGTGGGTATGGGATGGTGGGTACGATGGTGGGTATGGGATGGTGGGTACGGTGGTTATGGTGGGGTGGGTTGGCCAGGGTGGCATTTGATTGAACCGCCCAGTTGGAGTTGACCATAGCCTCTGTCGGCTGTCAGTAAGAGGATGGTTGTTTTTATATAGTAGTTCATGGTTAGTTGTGCTGGATTGGCGGAGGTGGTTAATGCAAAGGTTGAAAGTGAAGCTGATATGTGGATTTTAGCGAGATTTGTTAGCGTTTCTGTCTCGCCACTGAGTATTAGTATCAATGTAAAATTATTGTGTAAGTTGAAGTTAACGTGTTTAATTGAGCACCAGGCATTTTGGAAGAGGCATGACGGCTTGAGTGCCCGGCTACTATGTCTAAAATCAATCAGCGTGGCAAGCATTTGATCGAAGTTGGTCACTAAATTTCGCCCAAATAGTTTATATAGGTATATAAGGAGTTTGTAAGAGACTGATTACAAGACTGCGGGTGTCAATTACCAGAGGCGACGGGTGGAAGTAGAACAAGGAGGGCGAGTGTAGGAAAGAAATGTATGACAGGAGGTAGGATAGCCTTAGAGGTCCCTCTCGGGGCGCCCGCGGTCGATATATAGGCAAGGCAATCTGCGTATAGCCCGCCATCGGTGCTGGCCGATGTTATATAGTTTTTTATTTATTTTCAGGTCCGGCGGAGCTCCCGGTATTACCGGCCGAGGTTGTTTTCTTTATTCTCAGGTCCGGTGGAGCTCCCGGTATTGCCGGCCGAGGTTACAGGTCCGGTGGAGCTCCCGGTATTGCCGGCCAAGGTTACAGGTCCGGTGGAGCTCCCGGTATTGCCGGCCGAGGTTGTTTTCTTTATTCTCAGGTCCGGTGGAGCTCCCGGTATTGCCGGCCAAGGTTACAGGTCCGGTGGAGCTCCTGGTATTGCCGGTCAAGGTTGCAGGTCCGGTGGAGCTCCCGGTATTGCCGGCCGAGGTTACAGGTCTGGTGGAGCTCCCGGTATTGCCGGCCGAGGTTACAGGTCCGGTGGAGCTCCCGGTATTGACGGCCGAGGCTGTTTTCTTTATTCTCAGGTCCGGTGCAGCTCCCGGTATTGCCGGCCAAGGTTACAGGTCCGGTGGAGCTCCCGGTATTGCCGGCCGAGGTTACAGGTCCGGTGGAGCTCCCGGTATTGCCGGCCAAGGTTACAGGTCCGGTGGAGCTCCTGGTATTGCCGGTCAAGGTTGCAGGTCCGGTGGAGCTCCCGGTATTGCCGGCCGAGGTTACAGGTCTGGGGGAGCTCTCGGTATTGCCGGCCGAGGTTACAGGTCCGGTGGAGCTCCCGGTATTGACGGCCGAGGCTGTTTTCTTTATTCTCAGGTCCGGTGCAGCTCCCGGTATTGCCGGCCGAGGTTACAGGTCCGGTGGAGCTCCCGGTATTGCCGGCCAAGGTTGTTTTCTTTATTCTCAGGTCCGGTGCAGCTCCCGGTATTGCCGGTCAAGGTTACAGGTCCGGTGGAGCTCCCGGTATTGCCGGCCGAGGTTACAGGTCCGGTGGAGCTCCCGGTATTGTCGGCCAAGGTTGTTTTCTTTATTCTCAGGTCCGGTGGAGCTCCCGGTATTGCCGGCCAAGGTTACAGGTCCGGTGGAGCTCCCGGTATTGCCGGCCGAGGTTACAGGTCCGGTGGAGCTCCCGGTATTGCCGGCCAAGGTTGTTTTCTATATTCTCAGGTCCGGTGGAGCTCCCGGTATTGCCGGCCGAGGTTAGAGGTCCGGTGGAGCTCCCGGTATTGCCGGCCAAGGTTGTTTTCTGTATTCTCAGGTCCGGTGGAGCTCCCGGTATTGCCGGCCAAGGTTACAGGTCCGGTGGAGCTCCCGGTATTGCCGGCCGAGGTTGCAGGTCCGGTGGAGCTCCCGGTATTGCCGGCCAAGGTTACAGGTCCGGTGGAGCTCCCGGTATTGCCGGCCGAGGTTACAGGTCCGGTGGAGCTCCCGGTATTGCCGGCCGAGGTTACAGGTCCGGTGGAGCTCCCGGTATTGCCGGCCGAGGTTACAGGTCCGGTGGAGCTCCCGGTATTGCCGGCCAAGGTTGTTTTCTTTATTCTCAGGTCCGGTGGAGCTCCCGGTATTGCCGGCCGAGGTTACAGGTCCGGTGGAGCTCCCGGTATTGCCGGCCGAGGTTACAGGTCCGGTGGAGCTCCCGGTATTGCCGGCCGAGGTTACAGGTCCGGTGGAGCTCCCGGTATTGCCGGCCAAGGTTGTTTTCTTTATTCTCAGGTCCGGTGGAGCTCCCGGTATTGCCGGCCAAGGTTACAGGTCCGGTGGAGCTCCCGGTATTGCCGGCCGAGGTTGCAGGTCCGGTGGAGCTCCCGGTATTGCCGGCCAAGGTTACAGGTCCGGTGGAGCTCCCGGTATTGCCGGCCGAGGTTACAGGTCCGGTGGAGCTCCCGGTATTGCCGGCCGAGGTTACAGGTCCGGTGGAGCTCCCGGTATTGCCGGCCGAGGTTACAGGTCCGGTGGAGCTCCCGGTATTGCCGGCCAAGGTTGTTTTCTTTATTCTCAGGTCCGGTGGAGCTCCCGGTATTGCCGGCCGAGGTTACAGGTCCGGTGGAGCTCCCGGTATTGCCGGTCAAGGTTGCAGGTCCGGTGGAGCTCCCGGTATTGCCGGCCGAGGTTACAGGTCCGGTGGAGCTCCCGGTATTGCCGGCCGAGGTTACAGGTCCGGTGGAGCTCCCGGTATTGCCGGCCGAGGTTGCAAGTCCGGTGGAGCTCCCGGTATTGCCGGCCGAGGTTACAGGTCCGGTGGAGCTCCCGGTATTGCCGGCCAAGGTTACAGGTCCGGTGGAGCTCCCGGTATTGCCGGCCAAGGTTGTTTTCTTTATTCTCAGGTCCGGTGGAGCTCCCGGTATTGCCGGCCAAGGTTACAGGTCCGGTGGAGCTCCCGGTATTGCCGGCCAAGGTTGTTTTCTTTATTCTCAGGTCCGGTGGAGCTCCCGGTATTGCCGGCCAAGGTTACAGGTCCGGTGGAGCTCCCGGTATTGCCGGCCAAGGTTGTTTTCTTTATTCTCAGGTCCGGTGGAGCTCCCGGTATTGCCGGCCAAGGTTCATCATCATCATCATCATGTATTTCGTTTAGCCTCCATAAAATTGTTTTTATGGCCAAGTGTCATACAGTATGTTTCAGTACAATTACAGCGAAGCACAGTTGAGACTACTCTAATTACCAAAGGATACAACCAATGCGGTCAAAACATGATATCCTAATGATCAGACAAACTACTGCTCATCCGGCCCCCGCAACCACGCCCGTACAGCTCCCCGACACCCGCGAGCGGTCACCGCATCCCGAACATCAGAGGGGGACCGGTTCCACACAGAAGTCGCCCGGCAGGTAAAAAACCTTCGGGCCAACTCCCTGCGCACCCGAGGCGGCTGCAGTAGATCGGCAAGAGCACCGCGCGTGTCTCGGACCGTCACGTCACTCCGGTACACGACCCGATCTCGCAATGCGTCGGGAGCGCGCGGGTGATGCATGGCTCTGAACATCATGGCTACGTCACGTTCGGTAATCAGGTCATCAAAGGTCGGCCAGTTAAGCTGATTTAAAAGCGGTGAGACATGATCGCGTTTTTTAGAACAAAATACAATGCGAGCACAGTGGTTTATAACTTTTTGCAAACGGTGTCGTTGAGTTGTACCGCAAGCACCATATACAGTCAAACAATAAAAAATATGAGGAAACACTAGCGCTTCAATTAAAAATCTTTTCACGTCAGATGGCAAACGATGAGACATTTTAGACAGGCCGCTGATGATTGCATAGCAACGACGCACCACCAAAGACACATGTGAAGCCCACGTCAAGTTACAGTCAACAGCCATGCCTAAAACCTTAACAGATGATGATGGGTGAATAGCGGTGCCTCCGAAGTTAACACAACAATATATATCTAAGCGTCGCTGCCTACACCGAACTATCATGACATCAGTTTTGTTTGGATTGATACGCAGGCTATTATCCTCAAACCAAGCGCTCGCTACTTTTAAGCTTGCTTCAACGCGACACTGAAGGTTGGGCAAATCTACAGTGTTACAACAGTGAATGAATTGTGCGTCATCCGCATATAATACGATTTTGCAGTCGTCAAAGTAAGATGGCAAATCATTAGTGAATAAAAGGAACAGAATTGGCCCGAGAAGCGAACCTTGAATTACGCCGTGCGTGACAGGCGCGCTCAACAATCCTCCCCTAACGTACTGAGAGCGCTCAGCAAGCCAGTTTTCAAACCAATGGCTGTGTACACCGTACCAACCTAATTTTTTTAAAAGCCTGGTGTGTTTTACAGAATCAAAAGCCTTAGATGTGTCAGCTGTCGTAATACCTGAAATATGACCAGAATCCATATTATCAACCAAGTGACCGATGACGTCAAGCATTGCTGACTCCGTAGAGTGCCCCGGTCTAAAGCCGTGTTGTTCGCTACAAAGAATGTTGTGATCTAACAAATAAGTCATAAGCTGTTCACAGATAATGCGCTCCGTTATTTTGTCGACTGTTGGGAGAATTTACACTGGCCTGTAGTTGTTCGGATCGAGTTTGCAGCCAGACTTGTGTAGCGGAATTACACTAGCCATTTTCCACGACGAAAGTAGCACACCCGACGTAATGGAAGCGTTAATGACATGCAGCAGTTCTGGGCTAATGACCGGAAGAGGTTACAGGTTACAGGTCCGGTGGAGCTCCCGGTATTGCCGGCCGAGGTTACAGGTCCGGTGGAGCTCCCGGTATTGACGGCCGGAGTTGTTTTTCTTTATTTACAGGTGGTTAGGTCCCTCTCCCGGACAGAGAGGGTACGACGGGCGTAAAGCGTATAGGATGAGCCCTGTAAGACCTATGGATGTTGCCCATGCTCCCTGGGGATGTAGGAAAACGGGGGGGGAGTAATTTAACTTCATATTTTCTGGGCGACCCACGCAGAAATGCTGTTGTATAGCGGAGCAAGTTACGGATTTCGGGGAAGATGAAGGGCATTTATCCTACCTGGGGGTCACTCATCCACGTGGCATCCGGCACTACTGGGAGGGATTTTTTTGGGGGGCAGACAAATCATTATGGGGCGAATGAAAGCGGAATGTCTGTAGCTGAGTGGCAGTGAGGATGACTAAGGATGCATCTTAGGTTAATCCTCGCACCGACGGGGGTCTGAGCCAACTTAGAACCGACGGGGGAGGATAACCGCCGCCCCCACCCCCAGAGGTCTCGAAAACTACGCAACGTAGCGAGGAGCGGAAAACGGCGTTAGGTAAGCCATGACGAGCAGTAGAGAAAATACTCAGATGATTTGTTGATCAGGTCAATATTGAGGTCACCAGAGGTCAAAACAGGTCAAATCTTCCCATATTTCGAGTAAATTGAGCATCGCTTCACATAATCCGGGATAGATCGGGATATCGGGATAATTGAGGGATAATTGAGGCTCCAGAGGTCAGCAAATATCAAAATGCTAAATTTGCGGAAAAAGTTTTTTGCTACTAACTTTGTATTTATATAAGCTAGAGCACCGATTTTGTCATCCGTGTTTCTCTTGTCACGGCGCATCGAATCATATATCGGATGACCTAACTAAGTCAAATTCGAAAATTGATCTGACCTGACCTGTGGTCATGTCAAGGTCAAGTCAAATTTGTATATCACTTGATGACAATCGATAAGTGGAACAGAATGGTGAAAATCCTATAACTCTGCCCTACGTAGAAGCCGAGTTATTGTACAAAACCAAATATGTCCTGGGGCACATTGGACTTGACCTCAAAGAGGTCACGAAAGAAAATTGCAACATGCATTCTTCAGCTTAGCTCCAAAATAGTGATATTGATGAAAACTGACCAGATGTATCTAGGTTTGTTGGAGTGTTGCGCATTTCAATTCTCTCCCATTGACTTATAATAGGGAGGTCACGAAATTGACATGACCTCAGGTCACCGATATAAAAAAACGAGATAAACGAATTGTAGATACATGTTCCCTTATTACACACTGTGATTTTCAAACTATTTGGTAAACCACTGTTGGTTTGGCATGATGTCAAACTCAAAAACGGGACTTGAAGTCAGATAATTTAATAAGACCTGAAGACGTGACCTTGAAAGTTAAGCGGTCAACATTGACAGACAATATGTAAAATTGTTCAATGACCAGCTATACGAAATTTCGCGGAGCTACGTGGTGCCGTTTTTTTTAGCTATCTACGAAAAACCTCAGGGGGGGGTGGATATCCGCCTCCCCTCGTCGGTGCGAGGGTTAACCCGCGCACTGCAGGGGCTTTGCGCCGAACACGAACTGCAGGGGGGTTGATTTCCGCCCCCCCCCCCCCTGAGATCTCGAAAACTACGCAACGTATCGAGAAGCGAAAAAAGGCATTTGATAGCTTCATACATGTTCTATCGAAAGTATTTCAGTGGTTTTTTAAGTCAGGTCAAAATTGAGGTCACCAGAGGTCATCAAATTTCCCAGTTTTTTCCCTGTTTTAGGACATCGCTCCAGAAATTCCCATATATCTCAGAAACGATGATAGTTAGAAACAAACGGAAAAAAAATCAAACGCCAGCTAGTGTAATTTGTAAACTCTTAAATGTCCTCAGATTTGATTTCAGGTCAATATTTGAGGCTCCAGAGGTCAAAAAGAAGAAAAAATCCGTTTTTTTGCTAAATGTTTGTTTTGCTATTAACTTTTTAACTAATAAAGATAACGTAAAACTGTTTACGCCATTGTGTTTATCTTGTCAAGGTGCTTGGAATGATGTATATGGTGACCTTGTTAATTCAACTTAACAATTTGACCTAAGGTCAAGGTCGTGGTGACCCAAGTAGGGCATGTTGCATATGGGAAGACGTGTCTCGACGAGACAAACACATTGATGTCTGTTTTACTTCTCTATCTTAATTATGTCGAGAGTTATTGACAAAAAAGTGATGGTGACCTCGCATGACCTCAAATGACCCCATAGGGTTCACTGAACAAAACTTACACTTGGAACATCAAGAATATCCTATAATAACATGATCCAGAAGTAATTAGACTAGTACCATGCATATCCTTGAAATAGGAAGCATTTGTATATTTTCCCATTGACCTATTATGGGGAGGTTACGAAATTGACCTGACCTTAGGTCACCGATATCAAAATTCCGAGAGAAACGAATTGTAGGTACTTATACCCTCATGACATCCTGTAAGTTTCAACCTGATCGGTAAAAAAAATCTGGGTTTTGCACAACTGCAAACATTTTTGGTGGTGGGGTCACTTGACCTGGTCTGGTGACCTGACCTGAGATGACCCGAGCATATTTTTTTTATTCAAAGTGTGCGCAATTGATGTCCTAACAGGTGTATCAAAACCCGGCGGCGCTGCGCGCCGCCGTTTTTTCGCTATCTTTGAAAAACCTGAGGGGGGGCGGAAATCAACCCCCCTGCAGTGCGCGGGTCAAGGCCCAATAAGAGTGGTCTGAACTCAAGCCAGAACAGCCACGTGGATTGATACCCGAAGGAAATTAAATTAACAGCAACGCTATGATACAAGTGTGTAATTTTTGGATAGGAGGTAGGCGGGCGTGCGAGTTGAGCGAGTAATTGGACAGATGACCTTACGTACCATCATAGTAAAGCGTCGATCACAATGATCACAAGGGGGTAGGACCAACAACCCTAGTCCTACCCGCTTGTTCCCCGTACCAGTCAATACCCTTTATGGTGGGACGCTGCCCTTCCTTGAGCAGTAACGCATCTAACATCCCGTTTTTTTGCACACCTATTCAGCAATGAACTTCCACCTAATGTTAAATTCTTGACCTCGGGTCATCTCAGGTTAGGTCACCAGACCAGGTCACGTGATGACCTCAACTCCAAAACGTTTGCAGTAGTACCACAGCCACAGATCGGTTTCAATCTTGCAGGATTTCAAAAGGTCATAGATACCAACAATTTGTTTTTTCTCGGATTTGTAATATCGGTGACCCAAGGTCAGGTCAATTTCGTGACCGCCAACACTGTGTAGTCAATAACTATCGACATAATAAAGATAGAGAAGAGAAAATGGTACCAATGTGTTTGTCTTGTCGAGACACGTCTCTTAATATGCAACATGACCAACTTGGGTCACCACTTGACCTTGACCTGAGGGCAAAATTCTAAGTTAACCTAACCTGGTCACCATGAATATTTTTCGAAGTTCCATGACAAGACAAACACGATGGCGTAAAACTATTGCTTTATCTTTATTAGGTAAAAAGTTATTTGCAAAAAACTATTTTGCAAACAAAATCACCTTTTTGACATTTGATGACATTTGGAGCCTAAACTATTGACCTGAGCTCAAAACTTGAAAATCTGACACTTGATGACCTCTGGTGACCTCAATATTGACATGATAAAAAATGAAAGAAATACTTTCGAAAGAGCTTGTCTTGAGCTATCTAACGTCGTTTTCCGCTTGTCGCTACGTTGTGTGGTGTTCGAGATCATAGGGGGGTGGGCAAAATCCGCCCCCCCCCCCCCTCCCCTCCAGGGCGTGTAATTATCAGAGGCCCTCCAGGGCGCGTGTTAAAGGGACTGTCCCACTTTTTTAAAGTTGTCGAATCATACTTAGTTGTATGTCTACATGTCAGGCGAGGTCAGCTGAACATGTTCGTGAACTTTTTTTTCCGAAAAAATGCTTATCTTGGAAGATATTCAACTTTTTGTTTTAAGCGGGAAGTTGGGTTGGTGACGTCTTATGATTTTTTTCATAACAGGGAAATCCTTTGTACTGCCAAATGTATGACACAATTTGTTGTCGACATCTATTGCGCAGAAAAAGCGAACCAGCCGGTGTCTAGATTGGCTAGCACTATCAGCTGGAGTTGTTGCAGCAGTTGGCAGCCAGGGACCGCTAGTGAGCCAGGGTGTTATGACATCGCAAGCAAATGGTAGCACTAAATATTGACTTATGTATGTATTTATAAATAAACAAATATTTAGCGTTAAATATTAAATTGGTACCATTTGCTTGCGACGTCATAACACCCCGGCTCACTAGTGGTCCCTGGCGGCCAACTGCTGCATCAACTCCAGCTGGCCTTAATTTTTACAATGTCAAAATCAAACTCGAATATCTTTTTGATTAGATCATTGTGGTTGTTTTAACGGCTACCATACTTAATTTCAATGCCAAGCAATCACAATAGCTACCTCACCTCAAATATAATGTTAAGGTGGGATATTCGGTCCCTTTAAGCATCAACGACCATCGATGCGTGTGTATGCAAGGGAGACGACGTCAAAAGAACACTTTCACCACCTGTCTCTAAGAAAGAAATATATGACTCTCGGACTTCAAGATGATCTGGCCACAACAGAGCAAAATCCGAACAGAGCTTTCACACTCCTCTCTTCTCAACGCCACTCTCCCCCCCCCCCCCCCCACGCTACAGTACTACAGTTATCCCCTACTCTTCACCAGTTTTCATGAGACACGTTCACAAGTCTGTCAAAATCGGAACATTACTTCTTCAGTGAATGGAAACGCTTGGTCAATTTTACTTTAAACACGGAAAAGACGAGAAACAATGAAGTTATAATAATTGCCAAACAAAACTAAGAACTTAGTACAAAGAAGTGACTGAGACATTCCAGATCTATGAAACCATTTCGTCTGCATATCAAGGCATCATTCAATCCCAGCGGCACGCATACCATACGCACATCAATTCCCGCTGAGTCGTGACAATGCAAATTTACCAGAATCAATCAAC